>OU426870.1:4252256-4299756 GCA_911387685.1 Dolichovespula media
ACAAATTTAATAACAAGTATGATGATTGCTAATAATTAATATCTCTCTCAAAAGAAAGTTTTATTGAATCAAAGGCGTTTACCTTAAATCTGATAATCACAGAGACGATCAAAGGTGCACCTCCTGCAGTCACTATGTGCGATTTCACATTGTCATTGCCAGCAAGAGCTTTTAATAATTTCAAAGCTTGCCAATTTAATTTCTCCGAATCAGGATAATTAATGATAATGTCCAGAACAAATTTTAAACCACCTGCATCTGTTACATCCTGACAAAATTCATTTCTAACAATTAACGAAGCCAGTGTGATCATCAGGTCACCCATTACAGCTTTCTCGTTTTTGAATTCTATATGAGACAAACGAAGAGACGCATGTACCTTTTACATGCAGAAGTATTTTTAAATATCTATATAATTCGCATAGAAGTACTTGCTTAATTAACATTAAATCAAATTCAAGAAAAATATCATAACAAAAAGTGACACTTAAATATAGACATAAGAATAAAAAAGAAATGAAAAATTAACAATATAATATTTACTGGACAATAAACCAGTAAGTACATCCAATGCACCCCTTGCTATAACTGTCGCATGTTCGTGTGCTTTTCCATATTCATGTCTTATATCATCGTCTAATACAAGTGCTCTAATTACGGAGCATGCATCTCGTACTTCTGATGCTGTCGCATCGTCACGAATTAATATCTTTTTAAGTCTATTAAAAATATCAGCATTAAATATGTTTTGTCTGTTTGCTTCGTGTTTTATACAGCACGCTCTTATCCAACGTAATAAACATTGTAGCACCAGTTTGTCCTCTTGTTTATCCAAGATTCTACAAAATAAAAGAATATCTCTTTTTGTTATAAATATTAGATAATCGATGTAAGCTAATACAATACGTTAGATAAAACATTTTACATACTCCATTTGAATAGAAACACCTTTGTCATCCAATAAATCTGGATTACCAGTCATTAGTGAGGTAATGGTCTCTAATGCAGATTTAAGTATCAAAGTGTCATATTTGCAATCTTTCATAATGTTAAGTAAAATACCATAACAACCTCGTTTTCCAGCATATACTCTACGTGCAATGTCCTTATCTAATTTGACAGAAAGTTTATCCAGCACGTGAGGAATTTTTTCATAATGTTTTTTGGCTAGAGCAGATCTAAGCTGATCTAGGTAAGTCAATATTAAATCATGATCTTGCGTTATAATTAAATCTTTAATGATATTGCTTAGATCTACTCCCTATAAAAGAAAAAAGAACATTATATTATGAAAGAGCTTGTTATTATGTAACGTATATAAAGTAGAATAGAAAATTAAAATAAATGATATGATACTCTAATTATAATGTTGTAATGATTTTATAAATTCATTGCTTCAAAATTGACATCGATCAAGATTTATCAGTTAAAAATCAAATGATTTCTATAACAAACATGAAAATAATTAAGAACGAAATGGGAAAACTTTTTATTGATCATATCAGTTTTAAGATAAAGAATAAACAAAGTTAAATACCTGTGAATTAAATTGCTTTACGGTTTCTTCGATAGCCTCCTCAGGTGACATAGAAAATATTTCGATATTTTCGTTAACAGCTTCATCATAAGTTTCTTGACTTATTATACGAGCCATGACAATCGATTTTTAAGCGTTCGTGCCCTAAATTTCTATATAAGGAAATGATACAGATCTCAGAAGAACAAATCGTGCTTCTATTAGCTTGGTATATATAATAACAAAGAGAAGATAGCTGTCAATTCCAAGGAATATTCCATCGATACATAGAACGGATTACATGTGTCCACCGTCAAATAATTGTAGGACTCTAGGAGACAAGGAGGCAAACATTAGATCACTGTATTTTTTCTTAGTTGACTCAGCATCTTAAACATCATCTTAAAAAACTAGGAATAAATAAAGATGATTAAAATTTTTACATAAATTTTAAAACAAACATAATACTTTTCTTTTATTTTATTTTTAATTTTTATAACGAGTAGTTATTGCAATATACAATTGTTTCCATGCAATTGTTTCTATGGTTACATAGGTTTAGGTACTGAATGGTACGATTACATTTATTCGTTGTTACTGTGGAAGTACATCGATCGATTACATTTTGCTGGAAATAGAATGATGTTTTAATTTTGTCTTTTTCGTTATTTAGAATGCTATAATTCAATAATAAGACACAATATATTCTCTATGTTGACGATTAGACGAAATGAATAAGAGTGAACTAAAAAAATCAGATAAAAAAGAAATGCTCTTATAAAACTATAATGTATTTTTCGGTAAATAATAATTTTTTGTTTGAAGAATGTATTAAATTAAATAAATTTCCTTGCGTATTAAGAAAATATTTAATTTAAACCTATAAGTTTCATTAAAAAGGATACATATTAACAAATAAGATGTATATATATATATATATATATATATATACTTATGTTACTATATAACTATACCAAATTATATTAAGTATCATTAATAAACATAAAAGTGAATTTTTAGTATAAACATAGATACAATCTTTACTTTATTAAATCTTGTTATTTTTATCTAAATAAGGAATATTTTAAAGAAATTCTATCACCTTTTTAAACCTCATGTTACAAAATTCCTATTTACATTTCATAAAAATTTTCTCGAAAATTGATCTGATTGGATATTTCCATATAATGAGGAAACAATTAGCCAGATTTTGTATACATAAAAATCATTATAATATTTCATATAATATTTATTTCATATAATACTTCATTCAATACTTCATATTTCATATAATACTTATTTTTTTATTTTACAATACTTTTGTTTCAAAGTGGTCGATTATAAAACATAATTTATTTTTTATTACACTATTTTATTCAACAGGTACTATATGCTTTATATAGTACCATATCTCATATATCCCATATAACCTAAAAATCTTTTAAACTTGGTATGAACTAAATGAACAATTACAACAAACAAAAATTCCACTTTCAGTTCAAAACGATAAATATTTTGTCCAATCGCCTGTTTTTTTTTTATTTCATAGATCAATTTGAGTGAGTTGGTATGCACCTCTAGAGTAAAAGCGCCATCTAGGATATATTCGTTTAAGTTTATAACATAGCCGCCATGACAGCTGATGCCTCTCAGTGCACTTGACGTTTCATCAGAACATGTCATTTTGTACATTTAATTTCAACAAATGGCAGACTCTTTTTTCGGTTTCGACACAACGCTCTTAGTAAGTACAATTAATTCTAATAATTTCATTAAAAATATATATTATTTGCATATAATAGATGAACGATACATAACCGGTAGTGCGTGCTTAATCTTTTTTAATAAACAGGCGCGTCGCGGTAGAAATGTATCATTTTTTTTATTCAATTTCTATATAGTCCATTTATTATTTTAACTAAAGATTTAATTCACGTTTTTACGTTTTTAATTTATTACGTTGGAATGCAACTTTTATTATTGGGCATTTTTACGCGTTATAAATTTCGAAAACAGTTCGTATGATTTCGTTTCGTAAATGATCAAAGAGATATATCCCTTAACCTCACTTCCGTTTCATTCGACCAAAAGGTCATTAACATCTAATATTCGAAAGATAATAATTTTAGATTTTATTTTTAATTGATACACTTACTCCCTTACTTTTTTCTATATATGTATATATATATATATATATATATATATATATATATATATATGTACATATATTTATATATTTCTATGAATTTATTGGCCAATAGAATATACTTTACGCGATTATATATAGGGATTATTTTGTATATTTTCTTTTTAGCATACATTGGATGGGTATTAAAAAATTGTTGTATGTTTATTAAATTAGGATGGTATAGAAGATGGGCTTGATTGTCCATTGGAGGAGGATGATTTTGGCGAGGAGGAATACGATGCATTAAACGATGAAACCTTTGGTTCTGAAGCTACCATTGGAGATTGGGAAAAAGATCATGAGAAACTTGCAGAAATTACAGAGTCTAGTAGGTCGCAGCATAAAAATGCTTCTGATAAAAAGGTTATTATTATAGCTAGTTATTTATTGAAACTAAAGCATTGCATACAGAAAAGTATATTTTTGAATTTTGTTCATAGAATGGTATCAGTGTCAACATCGAAGATAGTTTATCGCATTTAGTGTTAGATGAAAAAGAAGGAATTGTACCTAAACCAGGCGTATGGGATAGTCCTAATATACCATTACCCAAACCTAGACCACCTCCTTCTTTAGCAACTACCTTAAAAAATGTATGTACAGTGGAAGAACTGGAACGCGGTCTTATTGCTAATAGACCCCCCCCTGGTCTTACAAAACCATCTCAACTGCAACAACAAAAGCCAGAAGGGTCATTTATTTTTGATGCTTTGTCATTAAATGACAAGCTTCAAATCAATGGCCTACCTACTCCTCGATTTCCACCAGGATTAAATGTACCTGGTCCACATCCCATGGTCATGCCATCAAATTTAAGATTACCGCATTCACAATTCATGCAACATCCTAGATTATTATCTAGTAAGTATTATTAAATACAAGTAAAACTTTTTTAATTATTAAATTACTGTTAATTATTAAGTAGAAGTAAAAACATTTCTTGAACGGTTTTGAATCAATATTTTTTTTAGATCAGCCTGCTAATGTATTGCGGTATCCTCTACCACCACATGTTATGCTACCACAAGGAACACAAAGACAGCCAATTCATGGACCATTTACTAGCAATTTTCATGTGTGTAGAATTTAAACTCTCAATTTATAAGAAACTAGAAAGAATTGGAGAGAAAAGATATTTCTAACATTAATATTATTTTTACAGCATCCACCTCATCCTAATTTAGGACATCCACAGTTCCTTCGTCAAGATCATCCAATGATGCCACCATTTTCTAATAATCAAACTGGTCACCAACAACTTTCTTTTCCACATCCTGGGAATCAAAGAAACCAGAATAGATTATTTTATTCCAATGAACAACAAGGGAATCATCAGCCATTTTTTAAGAATAATCAATATCTTCATCGTAATCACGATAGAAATAATCAAAGATATTATCATTATCAACATCATAATCATCCTCAAGGAATAAATGGTTTAAATAATTCTGGAGAATATGACGAGTATGCCGGTCTTATGAGTAGCAGGGAAAAACAATGGTTAATCAATATTCAATTGCTACAATTAAATACAAACCAACCATATGTTGATGATTACTATTATACAGTATTTTGTGATAGACAAAATAAACTAAATGCAAACCAAGACCAGAAAGATAAAAAACATAACAATAACAATGGATTTCAAAAAGATTCTAGGTACGATTCAAGACAGTAATAAATTGTATATATTTATAAGTTTACATATATTTTAAATGTATATTTTTTTATTTCGATTGCCCATCATTTAACTCTTTTTTTATTTTTAGAAATCGCGAACAACCTCAACATGTTGCATCAAAAGTTGTGTATATCCCAGCACAATTTGAGAATTCATTAGGGAAGCTACAATTTAGTAGTGTTACTGCGCCTCGTAAAATTATCGATATGGATGTAGTTCCCAATAGTGATCCACATTCAACTCTGCAATCTCAACAAAAAGATACCAAGAAAACGAGACAATTGTTCCTTGAAATTGAAAGAGTATGCATTATTGTTTTATTTTGAATTAAAAGATTTCTCGAAAGATTAACTATCTGTTATTATTGCGTTTTTCAATTTACAGATGTATACAATACTGTTGAAAATTGAAGATTTAAATAATCCTTTAGCTGTGCTTTCGGAACAACAACAACAACAGGAAAATGAAACAGAAACAAACATTGTTAAAAAAACAGGTGCTGAACTAATCTGCATGATGTTAACGTCTATTTCTCAGCTAATACAAGATGACAAAATAGCTAGTATGCTTAGTATTCGTAAAGGAAAGGTAAGTGTTATAACAATTTATAATATTATTACGCGTTTATATTAAATTTAGTTTGTTATTAAAAAATTATATTTTATTTTATTATAGACATTGCTATTGAGATTTTTACCTCTTTTAAATGTAATCGAATACAGTTGCCAATTGGAAGATTTATGGACCTGTATACTGAGAAGTTTAGCAATTATAGGTCGTAGAGACACACATTTATTAACAAATTTTTATGCCGAGTTTCGAAGGTGGCTTGACACTGTACAGGATTTTAATACAATACTACGACTTACAAGAGCATTATCCGAATCTGCTACTCAACCTGTGAAAAATAATAGTTTAGTTTTTGCTCTAGTAAACAAGGTAAGTATAAGATCATTTCTTTATATTTTTAGAATCAACATGTTTGTACGACAATGAACTCGGAAATTAAATTTTCCATTATTTTTTAGTTTGGTGTATCTGTATTAGCCGCTCTTTTGGAACGTGCAGAGAAGTTATATCCTACAAATGAAACTTTATCCTCTGATTGGTCCAATTTTATAATAACTCTTGTTGAATTAATTGGTGATACATCACCTTGTGTAGCTCCTTGTCAACCAGTTGCTGCAAGTACTCTTAATCAACATTTAAGTCGGATTTCCAGTTTAAAAATTGACAGGTACAGAGTGTTAGAACTTTTGTTAACTGATGCCAATTCTTCACGATAGTGTGATATTACTTGTTTTTGACGATTTTTTAAAAGTTTGTTTTTCAAAATGCAAAAAGTAATATAGACTTGCAAAATATTTTATTATTCTAGTTAGTAATCTTATTAAGGTATCCATTACCTATGAATATATTCGAAATATACTGGGTACTATAGTTTTACATGATAGAAAATAATTTTATATGAGAAATATTAAGCGATATAACAATTTAACCTTTATCTTAGATTTTGATCGAATAATTTTGAATTTTGTATCTTTATACTGCATGTAACTTTGTTCAATAATTGCAAGAGAAGGTATTGTTGTAATTTTTGTAATATTTCAACTGAACTATAATAAGAATAGCAAATAATATAACTTCAACTTCTATGATTTCTATTTCTGCTACTAGTTTCTTTTTTTCTGTCAAAAAGCTACATGTAAAACTGGTATCTAGTGTGATCCACATTGCACACCCTATCTTCCTATAGTAATCATTCTATATTATTTATAACAACAAATATTTTGTGATTTATTCAAATAATAAGTAATATGAAACCATAAGTACTAATATCATTGGTATAACATTTAATAATTTATTAAGTTGTAACAAATAAGTTCAGTTGCAAATATATAAACATGTTTTAATTATAAGTGAATACAACTGAACTTATTTGTATTACAATTCAATATAATTGCATATCAGTATATTTTATAAATTTGAATCATAAAGTAATAACTGTTCATTTTATATATATTTTTTTTTTTTTTACATATATAAAGTGATGAATTTCATATTTAATTTATACATATGATATATATTATTAGAGCAAAATTTAAGACCAATGATAATTGTACTTGTATCAATTGAAAGAATATAAAGATACCAATCTTTATTGTTAAGATTATAGGCCACCTTTTGGCTTAGTTTAAAATATATTTTTGTCAGCATTATGTATCATTACAATATCACAAAACTTTCAGTGTTATTAATATATGTAGTCAAAATAGGAGTTAGATGCTCATCTTTTGCAAAACTTATCACACGTTAATAAAATGTATTTTCTTAAAAACAACTTATTAAATGCATGAAGCATTACATATAGATACATGTACGTTTCGAATTATAATTCAGTTTATGAAGCTAAAATATATTATAAATTTAGGCTCCTTTTAAAGTTAAAAAGATACCTATAAAATTATTTAAATACAGCAAAAAATATAACTTCAACAGAAGCATCTCCATTGGTTACTTTGAATATTATCATGGAAATAAAAACATATGCAATCATTGCGTAAGTTTGTATACATGTAAGAAAAAGTATAGCCTTTTTACAATGTTTATTATATTAAGAGACTAAATTCAACTTCCATGAGTTACAAAAGCATAAACATGTGATAATGTTGAATCTGCTGTAGTTGCAACAATGGTTAAAGCCTTGTCAATGTAGGGAATGTTTTGTTTTTTTTTTTTTAAGTAAATGTTATTAGATATGAAATTTGTAATCACTTTAATACAGTGAAGTTACAATTTACATCGTAATGAATTTCCAATACTATAAGAATTTAAAATGTAAACTATATAATGACATGGCCTTTAGTACACGATGTAAATTGATTACTTTTTATTGCAGTATACATTAATACGATCTTACCTTATGTACGCTAGCTTGTACATAGTGGAATGCTGATGAGTGAATGCCTTCATATATTTTGTAATTGGATGCGGAAAAGTTTTGCTTTTCGCTCCCATATGATATTGCATCATTTTGCAAAAAAATATTTGAAAAAGTTACAAAAAAATAATCTTGTTATTTTATAATTTTAATAACAGAGTTGTAAAGAGGTAGTTAATTCAATAGAATCATGAAAGCATGTAAACAAGAATTAATAATGTAGAAAAGCACTTATTGCAGTATCGCAGTACTGCTCTTTTTAAGCATAGAGATAGATGATAAATATGATTTCACTGTAATATATACTTGCAAAATTTATATCTGTGTATATGACAAATTTCAAATTTGAAATTTGAATATTTCACAGATGCTGAATGAATAGCTCTTACTTCGAGCTTCGTCTTTATCACACACACACACACATATATATATATATATATATACATATATATATATATATATATACATATATATATATATATACATATGTTCGTATTTAAGTATGAATCTAGTTCATACCTAAATATTACAAGAATTTTCATTCATTTTTGCATTAGGAACTTTCTTCACATGTACATTATGAACATAAGAATTGATACTTATATATTTGAATGGAAACATCTGTATTTCATGTCAATGACAAGCGATCATTCATTTATATATGATTATTTTCCACAGACTACAAACTTGCTTTCATGTTATACATTATGTTATGACCATTGCTATAACAGTTTTTATTCAACAAGTAGGAATATAATATTATTAAATACTTAATGCACAAAATTCATTTGGTAGAAGACATGATACTATTTGATATAAAGAAACATTACGTGTTTTATGAGTAATTTAAGGATCTGTTTTGAACTATCAAAACCAATACAAGTCCTAACTAGCCCAAAAGTTACACTACATTCTTCTTATCACGTAACTGGGCTGCTCTGAGTTAAGAAAAGACTCATAGCAAATATAATATATGTCTGCTGTCACATAAAAGATTTTAAATAAATAAAATTTTATTATTGTAGTAATATAAAAATATATTTGTGTTAGGACTTGCATTAGATTACGATGGTTCGACCAATACTTAAGTTATATAAAATCATTAATGATATTCTTTCCAAATTATTTTTTAATGCCTTAAATCGACCTATTTATACATATGTTTAAAACAAATAGGACGATGAGGCTAATATATACTGTTGAAATACGAGCTTGTATGAATGTAAATTTAACAATTTCATAAACAATTTTAAGATTCTACCAAAATGATGTATCAATATTAAAAATCTTTTTATTAATTCTTTTCTCATTCCGTAGAATCATACATATTTATTTAATACTTGACTTGCCATAATTAATTTTAAGAATTTTCTCATTCAATTTCATTGCTAGCTATTACACATCTAACATATTATTGTTAACGATGTAGTAATAAAGCTAGAGATTCATACATGCTCATATATAACAGTACATGTCTGTTTAAATTTACTGATATGAGAAATGAAAAATATAATTATATATCATCTCTATAATGTACTTTTGTAATGCCAATTAATTACATGCTTTTGTTAATACATGCCTTAACATGTTCGAGATCGCAAGTATGTCGCAAGAAATCAAATAGCACTTTTTTGTCCAAATAAAAAGTATGAAAAGATTGAAAAAGGAAAAAAAAATTAAAGAAAAAAGAAAAGGTGTATAATGTCTTCTTGTAAACTAGCTAAAGTGGTTGAATTGGAAAAGAGACTTGCGTTTAATTTTTACTTAAAGATATATTTTTATAGAAATACTATGTTTATTCTGTTTAAACAAAATGATTGTAATAGAACCCTAAAACTAAGGATCGTTATTTTAACGTCTCTCAAGAGATCCTTATATAGTTTACTACATATTATGCATGTATTATGTACTCAATGGTACTCTTGTACATGAAAAAAAAAGAGATAAAACTGTAAATTTATTATACAGTATAGAAGGATACTTGTAGCTGTTGTGTATGTACAGAATTGACCTAATTTGAAATCAAAGTCTTAAATAAATGTTTTGCATCCTATAATGTTATTTTGTTATTCTCTTAAGTCAATATTGCTATCAAAAATATATGGTACATAAAAATGTGCTCAATACAATAATCTGAAGATAAAATGACATAAATAGTCAATTTCATAAAACTACTTGTAATTTTTGTTAAGTATAATCGATCACTCATTTGAGTCAATTATTAATAAGATCCCCAATCCGAAAATTCAGAAAATTATGAAACTTTAGGGATATGTACAACATATATAGGTATGTATTATACACACTTTCTTTTCTCTCCAAATTTATTCTAAGGAGATAAAATTGACCCTTGAAAATTTGACTATTCGATGATTTTATACTGTAACTCGCAAACTGTAAGAGACAAAAAATGTTTTGACAAAAGTTATTTTTTTTAATTAGTAAAACATTTATCAATTGTTTATATAATGAGAAAAAAATTATAAACAAAAATGTTAATTATTAATGTTATTCAATTTTTTAATAAAATCTTAATTGATAGATTAAATCCCTTTTTTTTTTTTAAATACAAGTATTGATGAATTGTATCCCTCGACAATCAAAGAACTTTTGAATCTCATTGTATCATACACCTACTGCGTAACAAGCAATGTTTCAACATTTACAAATGTAAAATAATTTATATTATATACTTCTGTCTCTCATTACACAGTAGTAGGTATACTAGATGGAAATAAAGGAAAGGAACAGAACTATTAGAAATAACTTATTAAAACTTTTTATTTATAATACAATTATCGAACTTTCCTATTATTTTCTCATAAAGCAGGTGAGAATAATGCCGCAGCAGTTTAATAAGCAATTCAAGTATAGTTAGATAACTTTAAAAACACATATAATGTGAATATTACGAATTATTTTTCATGGTAATGAAACACTTCAAAAAAATGTTTGAAACATAGAAATTTGTTACATCACAGGCATCTATGATAGTATGATTGCTGTATATGTAACAACGAGACGAATGTACGAAATCTTATCGTGAAAAAGCGAAATTTATTGGACTTTCGAATTTATTCGATCTTCCATTGATATATCCACTTTTATATCATGCATATGCAAATACTTCGTAATACTTCGTTGACGAATGTAGATTATAAATAAGAATCTGTAATTTAATTAAATTATTCTGTGCATGTAGATCAACGTCATAATTAAACAATACCACAAGATCGGAAAATTTTTCTACGAAGTTTTCCATTAACAGAAATTATTTACATCAAGCAATTGTATCATTCCTGTAGTTTTCTTCGGTATTGTGAATATTTCAATATGCTGATTAAATATTATACTATTTTGTAATGTAGACTGACAGTTCATGAGTTCAATAATAAAACACTCTGAGATTAATAAACAATTCTTCTATTAACTTTCTAGATATGGACGCTATTATATAAATATTTTCACAGTTGAAACAAAGATTGTTGTATGCACAAATCAAAATTACCACTTTGTTTCTTTGACAATAAAAAATTCCATAAAAACAGTAGTATGATATAACTATAGTTATAGTTACTAATTATACAACAACTAATTATACAACAGTCACATATATACTTATAGTATATAGTTACTAATTATACAATTTTTTGTTTTTTGTGCAGCTAAAGTATGAATAAAATGTAATTCAACATTAAATGCATTTTCATCAACATCGAGTGCAATTTTTATTCCAATATGACTTATGAGATTTTACGTTATTAACAAACGTCTAAGCAATTTCATTTTATTAGCTGTATAGTATCCATATCACACATATAAATATGATTGTATATAGTAAATTGTCTATATTTTCTCTACATATATACGCAGTCTCATAATTTTTTAAATCTCCGGATTCGCGATTTTTTTCTTGTTCATTAGATGGGAATTATTCGAATACTGAATTTATCTTGTCTTTGAACTTATCCTTTTGTTCATTAAATTATCAATAATAAATAGTCTGTACAAAAATTATGTATTTTTTCTGATTTTTTTTTTTTTTTTGAACAGCGTTTCTTAAACTATGTTACGCAAAAAGTTAATAAGTGTTCCGTGAAAAATAATGAGAATTGATATTATTTCACTATTTTCATGTGTTTTGTTTTACATAATAAAAATTTGAGGATAAATGTTGGTTTTGTTTTCTTTAACTCTTATATTTACTTGCTTAATTTATTTATTATTAATATCTGTCTATCTTATAAAATAAACGAGATGTTGCGTTAAAATCTCAGGATTTGTGAAGTCGTAGGAAATGTTTAGGAAATGCTGTCACAGATGACGTATACCACATTTTATGGCGATACTATGAAATTCACACGATAGGGTTAGGATTAGGAATAGCCCTGGTATATTTTGTTTTATTTATGAATATAATG
This sequence comes from Dolichovespula media, assembly GCA_911387685.1. Lineage (NCBI taxonomy): Eukaryota > Metazoa > Arthropoda > Insecta > Hymenoptera > Vespidae > Dolichovespula > Dolichovespula media. The sequence continues at coordinate 4,265,004 of OU426870.1, forward strand.
AAACAAAGAACTTGTTAACAATATATGTAATTTTTAATGTAGTTTTCAAAATGAGCGCGTTTTTCAACAATAGACAACATTATTATTCTCACATCCCATTAGTTGGCGCTGTTTCTACATGTTCTTTCAACCGATCAGCTGATTGTATATAGGACTGATACAAGTTGATTATTAATGTGATAAGATTGATACTACTGAATATAATTTAAAATTTTTTTAAATTTATAATACTTATCGTGAAGATATTTTAATTTCTCAACAATGATTAGAATTGTATATTTTATTATATTTCTAATGATGATTTTCAATGTAAATTGTAAAGATTTTGATGTTGATATCAATGGGTATATTCTTTATTGTCCTTGTATGGGTAAGGTTTTATTTTATTTAATAAAGTATTTGTTACAAGTTCTTTCTTTCTATTATCATTTATCTTAATTATGCCATCTTTTTTATGTCAGGACGATTTGGAAATCAAGCGGATCATTTTCTTGGTGCACTGGGCTTTGCTAAAGCTTTAAATCGTACATTAGTTTTACCACCATGGGTTGAATATAGAACAGGAGAAACAAGATCTGTAAGTTTTTGAGCATATTTTGCACTTATTTTTAACATAAAAGTATTATTAAAAATATTTATTATTTTATACCCAGAGACAAGTTCCTTTTGATACCTATTTCAATGTTTCAAAATTACAAGAATGTCACAAAGCAATGTTGATGCATGACTTTATGGATAATTTGGCACCAACGATATGGCCACTAAAGGAAAGAGTATGTAAGTTTTCAATGTTAAAAGTACAACGAGTAAAACTATATTTTAAAGTTACATTCTTTTCTAGCATTTTGTTATTCGCCACGTGGCAAAGGTGAATCTTGTAATGCCAAAGAAGGTAATCCGTTTGGTCCTTTTTGGGATACTTATAACATAGATTTTGTAAAGTCTGAATTTTATGGTCCATTACATTACGATGTGTACCATACTGATATGGCAATTCAATGGAAACAAAAGTACCCATCTAAAATATGGCCAATACTAGCATTCACAGGTGCACCAGCGAGTTTTCCTGTACAATTCGAAAATAAAGAGTTACACAAGTGCTTAGAATGGAATGAAGCGATACAAAGGAAAGCAAAAGCATTTGTGAAGAATGTTTTACCTAAAGGAGCATATATAGGAATTCATTTGCGTAATGGAATTGATTGGGTATTATATTATTTATATATTATACTATAAACATCAGATAAATATGATATATTCTAAGTTAGATTGTTGGTATTTTTGCATAGGTTCGTGCTTGCGAATATACATCAATGACTCCAAATCTATTTGCTGCTCCTCAGTGTTTAGGATATCGTAATGAACGTGGTAAAGCAACGACTGCAATGTGTTTACCATCATTCGACGTGATATTACGGCATATTAAACGTATCATTCGAAATAATAACGATGTTAGATCAATATTTGTTGCTTCCGACAATAATTACATGATTGAAGAACTTACAAATTCTCTGGCACGTATGCAGGTAAAAATATATTATCTAACAAATTTCCATTACTTTTCAATGTTTATTTTATGCTCATTTTAAAATTTTGATTACAGGTGCAAGTTTTTCGACAAACAGATCCAGTTTCTTCTCATTTAGACTTAGCTATTTTAGGAAGAGCGAATTACTTTATTGGAAATTGCATATCTTCCTTTTCAGCTTTCGTGGCAAGAGAAAGAGATGTTAAAGGATATCCGACATATTTCTGGGGCTTTCCACCAGAAAGATCATCACCTTCTATCTCTCGCGAAGAATTATAATGATTAATTTATAATCGGAAAAATATAGAATATTTATTGAGATTACGCTATAGCAAAACTTTTTTAATTGTTTTATACTCATTTTATAATAAAATGTAATAACAGTTTTTATATCATTCGTCTTATTCGTCTTATTTATAAAAAAAAAAAAAATGGAAATAATTTTTCATTCTGATTAACTTCTTCGTAATTATTTTTATCATATATGATTTTTATAATGCGCACCATTGAATCCGATGAATGCGCATGCGCATAATTGTAACATTACTGTTCTTTGTGAGCTACTTTACACAGATTGGATATGGCTCGCCGTTCGTATGGCTAACATTTTATCTAAAGAGATAAACAGCTAGTGTTGTCGGGTAAGGTTTGAATTATTCCTATAATCTTAAACGTCTGCATTTTTCATTGGTCGACAGCGTTCCAAAAATTATCATAAACATAATTATGTGTACGTTAAGTGTTTGTGCTTCTGAATCATGTGTTTATTATCTAACCAAAAAAAAAAACACTATATAGAGAGAGAGTACAAGTAATGAATGTCATGTACTTGAACATTCACACATTGAAGCTAAGAGAGAAAGCTTGCCGAGTTAACTGAGCAAATAAAAATTGTATCTTTAATGTATTTCTAGGTTATTAGAAAATAATCAGCGATGCAATGTATCAAGCATTTATCAATGGATACCGTTTGGTTGAGGTATCGCATGGTAGACCATACTATGTTTATTGTGTCGAATTATTCGAGACAGACAGTGGCACTCGATATTTCAGCGAGAGAAGATATAGCGAATTTAGCGCGCTACATCGTACGGTATGTTTTTTTTTACTTTTCTTTTTATTTCGTATACCTATGTTTTCTTTTTGTTTGTGTGGTTATGATGTACGTCGCGAAATGAAATTAAAGTATATATTTAATAATTTTATAATTCATTTATTATTTTTTACGTACCTCCGTGATATCATTAAATATTGGTTTTTGTTTCGTTAAGATCGTTTGTATTTTTAATTTCTATAGGTACTTAATTATATATGTCTTACTATAGCTGAAGAAGAATAGCACGAATATTGCTGCATTTCCTCCAAAAAGAGTTAGGAATTCTCAACCTAAAGTACTCGAACAAAGACGCGAAGCATTAGAGACGTATATTCAAAAAATGTTGAAACTTCCAGTTGCGAAACAACAGGTACTTAATTTTTTAGGTATCGAAGGTCGTCCATCTGTTGCAACGGAAAAAAGGTGATTATTTATATAAGATATGTGTCAGATAAAATCTATAGTACTTTTTTTCTATGAATTATTTTTAGAGGACAAAAGCAAACTAATGATTTGGGACATATTCAACCAAGTTCCTTAGGACATCATCCTGTATTAACTTTTCATCGTGACCCTTACGTCCAAGTTAATAAGAATACGAATCTTCCAGATATCGTAACAAACGGTGTTCTGCTAGGGTTGTACAAATCTTAAGATATATCTTCGATTTATTTGAATAAATGAAGTTTTATATTTTGCAAAGTCAATAGAAAATGATAGTAACTGGTAAGAATCTCAAATTCAACGGTTCAAGAGATTTGTGATATATATGCTTCGAAGTAAACTTTGATATGAAAAAAATGTAGCTTACAAATATCTCTTAGCTTGCATAGAAAATATATATATATTCTTCTATGAAGCATGTTTATGCAAAAGGAAAGAAACTTTTTAGATACATATATCGACGACCGAATATAAATAATATACACAAAAGTGTTATGAATGTACGTAATGAAAACGGTCGACGAAATCGTTATCTATAAACAACATTTTGTACGACACCATTAGGCTGTGAAAATATCAGAAAATATATTTTCTTTAATACGTGAATCATCGTCTTTTTTATTTCATTTCATTAGTTTAAGTTTACATTATTCGTGACATTTATCTTAATGCAATTATCGTATGAATACCTGGATTGTAAATGTTGCGAATCTGTAAAGCAGATCTTATGCTGTATATCTTGTTATTTATGGCGATTACTACCATCGAAATTAAATATCACGGCTAATCGAAATTCCTCTGAAAAATTTTTTTTTTCTCTAAACATTGCCATTTCGCTAACTTCGCTCGGATACGGCACGCAACTTTAAATATATATAATATGTGTATATGTATATCTAATCTATACGTAATGAATGACTCATTTGAACATTAGATATCGAACGATAAGTACATACAATAAAAAAACAATCAATTACCACAGATGCCATCTCATGTCGATACTCATCGAAACATAATCATTAATATCGTTCATCGACGAATGCAATATTGGATTTTAATTTTCGTTGGATCCTGTCAAGATTAATTTCTTTTTTTTTTTTATCCCCCATGAAAGAGAGGAACTTTTCTTTGGGGTACTGCGAATCAGAATATTATAATTTTAACTCACTTCGATGAAGACGGGAAAATTTCGAAAAGAAAGAAAGAGGGTAAGAAAGAACAGAAGAAAGGGAACCAAATGAGAACTGATAACAGAAAAAAAAACATAAAAAATAAAGAAAGAGAAAAAATAATAATAATGATAATAAAAAAAAAAAAAAAACAAGAACGAAGAAAATAAAAATGAGCATCCATTTGTAAATCGTTAATCCGAATAATAAAGAGACTACGAAAGATTTTTTTTTCTTTTACCACTTCGATAAGAAATAGAAGGCCGTGATAGCGGTAGTAATTTATCGCGGTAGTACCTTGATTCGTGTATTATATATATACAGGATTTTTCCATACTCTACACGTTTCTCTCTCTCTCTCATCGTGTATATCGTCATCATCATCATTATCATCATCATTATCTCATAATCATCATTACCATTATCATCATCATTATCATTATCGTCATCGTTATAACGTACATATCACCAACGAACCGAATCCTTTGATAATAATACATATATATTTCTCGTGTCCTTTCGTACACAATTTATATATCAAATTCATCATTGTGTGCGCACACGCACGCACGCCGCGTTGGATGTATAATATTCTATATACAAGCTCCTCAGTCTTGTTCAAACACGTGTTGGATGTTCGTTGAGCGTATATTAATAAAAAATTTACGAATGACGCTACCAAACGAAATTGATTCGCATATTTCCTCGCAATGCGAGAAAAGAAACGGTCCCTCATATCGAATTTTTCAAAACTCGATTAAGTCAACGTTCAGACCGGTATCTACATATATATCTTGTTTATGTATGTATGTATATATCTCTTCGAGTCGGCCATTTTAAAACGAATCTTCTCTCTCTATTTCTTTATCTGTTTATCTCTCTCTCTCTCTCTCTCTCTCTCTCTCTCTCTCCTTTTCTTTCTTTCTTTTGGTTGCAATTATTATAATAATAAAAATATTCACTCGAAGTTAGGTATTACATTTAATTCAAAAGATCGGCTTAAACTACATACAATATCTCTCTCTCTCTCTCTCTCTCGTTCTTTCGTTCTCTCGATTGCGTTCTTTCTCTCTTTCCCTCTCTCTCTCTCTCTCTCTCTCTCTCTCTCTCTCTCTCTCTATATATATATATATATATATATATATATATATATATATATATGTATGTATTATTAGTTACTACGTACTGGCATTGTTTAACTATTATTATGTATCCGTACGGCAGCATCGATGGGGCTTATCGCGTTTTCTCTTTTTCCTTTCTTTTCTTTTTCTGTGGCATAGAATGCATACCCGATAGAACAATTTGGTGTTGTTTCTTATTTTCTTTTTTTCTTATTCTCTCTCTCTCTCTTTTTTCTCTCATTATTATCAGCATTATCTCGCTTTATTATTATTATTATTACTAATATAATTATTACTATTATTATTATTGTTATTGTTATTATTATTATTATTAATATTATTATTATTATTATTATTATTATTATTATTATTATTATTATTATTATTATTAATAGTATTATTATTATTATTATTTCTGAGTATTTTTATGACTTTGGAATAATGATTTGCTTATCGTAATCCGCATTCTTCATCGTTGCGGTCTAAAAGTATAGATTTCCTTTCATGTTTTTCTTTTTATTTTTCTCATTTTCTTCCTTGTCGCATATATATATATATATATATATATATATATATATATATAATATATATATATATAATATATATAAGATATATATATATTTATATATTGTTTATTTTATTTCATTTTTTTTTCTTTATATATGTATATATTACAGAAGTTCGCAATATAAGCTTAAATTTAGACGGTGCTAATGGCGCCGTAAATAATGATAAACCAAATATTTTTTTACTGGTCAGTGCGCGTTTTACATAGAGAGAATGACGTTTTTCTTATTATTATTTATTTATTCATTCATTCATTCATTTGTTTACTTTATTTATTTCTTTTTTCTTCGTACGAGCGATTTTCTTGATAATTGATCGGGTTTTAAAGATTAATGGAAAAAAGAAAAGGAAAGAAAAAAACAAGAGAGAAAAAAAATTAAAATGAAAATTAAAGAGAAAGAGAAAATTATGTATGAAAGAAAAACAAAAAGAAATGACAAGTACACGGAGGAATTAGTTTTAAATCGATCGCTAAACATGTTGTATTTCGGTTGTTGTTATTTTTCTCTTTTGTTTTCTTTTTTCATAATCCGTTGTTTCGTCGAATAAACGTTTTTTATGCAATTACATATTATGTGCTTAGTGAATACGCACGCGTTTCATCTCGAGAACACGGAGAGGTGCACGCAGAGTTGCAGCAAAAAAATTAAAAAAAAAAAGAGAAAAAATTAAAATTAAAATTAAAAAAAAACGGAAGGTACATATGCATTTATATACATCGTACACGATGACGCGCGTTCAGGTTAATTTTTATTATTCAGGTAATTCGTCCTGCATGCGCGCGAATTTTTTTCCTTATCTCTCTCTCTCTCTCTCTCTCTCTCTCCCTTTTAATTTTCTTTTAAACCGGTAAAATCCCACCTGTGCGAAGTGTGTTTGTTTGCGAACAACTTCGATTCGAAATATATATATACATATATTTCGGTAATCTTTACACGGAAATATATAATAACGTTTACGTACATACGTACAATAGTTCTGGAAATACGTTTCGATTATCTACGGGAAGATGATGTAAGAAGAATAATTATCTACAAGAAACCGTTTATGTATAGATGTATATTATATTCATATGTATATATGTATATATCAGCCGCCAACGAAAACGCGGGCTTAGTTTTCTTTTTTATTTTCAATAATATAATTTTTTTTACGTTATATCCGTGCGTTCGAGTATGCATCTATGTATGTATGTAAGTATGTATGTATGTATGTATGTATGTATCTATGCACGTGTCTTTCTTATCAAGATAATATTTCGTAATAATCTATACGTGTTGTTGCTTTCGAACTGTCCATTATATCCCCCCTCCCCTTCCCGCCCCTCCCCTATCCCTCATAACCCGATCCTATTTTCGGCCAATTTAACGCGATTTGACTTTCTAATAGCTATCTAGTTATTAATTAGGACTATCATCCTATGTACACATAAAACACATTGCGTTGGCACGGCAAATATGTGCGCCTGGACTGCCACCGTTCTATCGTGTTCCATTGCGTAGATATAGATCCACATGTTTCCATGCATGTGTAATTGTGTATCTCTGTATTTGTGTGTGTGTGTAGATTGTTGGTTTGCGCGATACAACATGTCTTCCTCGTGATCGAGATGAGATTGCAATCGAGCAAGGATCGTTACCCAGTTGCTGATATTACAAATCTTACAAACGTGATCATGTGACTTGATTTATGTATCTATATATGCACATATATATACATACATATATATGTATATATGTATATGTATATATGTATATGTATATATGTATGTATGTATATATATATGAACAGTTTTAATTGTCACCTGTATTGTTTTTATTTATATATTAATCTTTTTTTTTCAGTTTATGACCAGTGAAGAAATGATTGCTTTAATTTGGTTTCGTTGGATTGATCTTAAAAATTAATGGGAAGTTTTGTCATTATCTCAAGAAGTATACTTGTTAATAGAAATAATAATATTTCATGAGATATTATTTGTCGAAAAGTATGTAATTTAAATTAAATTGTTCGATTAAAAGATATCTTTGACTATGTAGTTTAAATCTAAAGAATTTTGTTTTATAAAATTTTATTCCTGTTTGATCCTTCATTGATAAATTTATTCGATTTGGAATGGAAGACAATTGTATCACGTTATACTCAATGTGAGTTCGAGCTGGTCAACATTCGAATTCGTGTGATCTAAATTTTTGAGCGTAAATCCGAAGAGAAATATTTTTTAATTATCAAAATAGATTTATATTTATCTAATATCCGTTGGAATAAAGCGTTTTCATTTATTTAAGCAAAGAAAATGATTAATTCGTTGAAACGACAAACAAAACTTCAGATTGATTTTCAAAATTAGATCAATTTTTCAGGATCATTCTTGGGCGTCATAATTATTAATCATAAACTGAAAAATCATGTATGAAGTTTGTTGTTTAAAAAAAGAATAACGAGAAAAAGTACTGAAAGATATATCGACAATCCAATAAAAAAAAGGAAAGAAAAATTGTTTCAAACGAAGCAGTGGTCGACAGTCCTGGCATTTTTAATGGAATGTTTTTCAAATTTATTTCTCGTTTTCTAAACGCCAGTTAATTAAGCGCGATCGCAATTTTTTAACGTTACAGTCTAAATAACCTAACATTTTTCACTTCATGTCTCTCTCTCTCTCTCTCTCTCTCTCTCTCTCTTTATTCCTTCATTCTCTTTCCTTATCAATTTTTCTTTCTCTTGTTAAAATTTTATAAGATCATTTCATCTAAATCGCAAAATTATCTCTCTATTTAAAACTGAATTTACGAGTGTTATACACTCAGCTCCTATTTTTTTTCCTTTTCCTTTTCCATTTTTTTTCTTTACGAATTTCCTATTGGACAGTCTAAAAATCCCATTTTTTTTTTAAACTCATGTGTCTCCAATTATGTCTCAGTCAATGACGTTGCAACGAATATTAGAGCTTCGAAGAACCGCACTCTGTCTTTTCTTCTTTTTGTTTGTTTATTCGTTCAATTCGGAGCGCAATAAAGTCAGTTTTAAACGGATCTTTTAATTATACTATTTACATTATTCATATATTTAAATATCATTCCTAATAAATCGTTTTGTATACATATACATTGATAGGTCATTTCGATTCTCGACTAATTTAGAAATTATTAGTGTATAACAATTTGTCAAATATTATCATTCCATCGTTATCGTTATTATTTTTATTATTATTAAATTCAATTAATATTACTATTATCATTATTCATAATAATATTATTACAATTATAATTATATATATATATATATATCATTTTGACGCAAGGTACCTAAGTTGGATACTTCCACTTTTCTTCTCCTCCTCCTCTCTTTCTTTCTTTCTGTTTTTGTTTCTTATCTACTTTTTTTTTCTTCAAATTTCTTCTTTCTTTCCCTTCCCCTTTAATCTTCGTGTTTAATATCCCATTTTTAATCATGAAAGTATAAACATCGTATTTGTAATAACATTTGCTAACCTTTTTCGAGAATAAATCGAGTACGTTCAATGTGAACGAGGTATTGCAAATGTCATATTAATAATAATAATAATAATAATAGTAATAATAATAATAATAATAATAATAATAATAATAATAATAATAATAATAATAATAATAATAATAATAATAATAATCATAATCATAATAATAATAACAATAATGATAATAATAATAATAATAATAATTATAATCATAATTATAATTGTAATTATAATTATAATTACAATTATAATTATAATTACAATTATAATTATAATTATAATTATAATAATGATGATAATAATAATGAAAGAGAAAAGAAAAGAAAAGAAAAGAGGAAGAAAAATACGTGGATGTCTCGGATTTTCGCAAGTCTGAACGTTTTACAATGTAAATTAGCTGCCTCTTTCTCCTTTTCATTCTCGTTACTCGGTACGTATCGTAATCGCAAATGTGTGAACGCATGTATGTGTGAATGAATGTATAACTATATTAATGCTGATTAAAAAATGTATATGTATATATGTCTGCATGTATGTATGTGTGTAAGTATGTATGTATGTACGTATTTCTCGAGCTAGTAGTGTATGTATGTCATTTCTACATACGTGTAATGCGTAAATTGTATGCTTTTTTCTTTTTTTCTATTTTTTTTCTTTTTTTATCTTTTTCTATTATTTCCGTGTAAGGTAAAATGTATGTGTAACATTTTTTTTTTTATATGCAATAATGAAGAATGCGATATAATAATAACGTTAATATGCGTAGACTCGGTCTTCATATTTTACGCACGACGAGAGTAGTAGCCATAATGAATGAAAATTGTCGATATAAAACAAAAAAAAAGAAGAAAATTCTCAACGATAAAAAACAATCTCTACTTATTTACATTATTTATGTCACTCTCTCTCTCTCTCTCATTCGCTCGCTCGCTCACTCGCTCTCATTCGTTCTCACATTTTTTGTTCTTTTTGTTTTAATACAGTATAATTATCGTCACTTTTTCGTTCAGCTCACAATTTAAAGCACTCTCTCTCTCTCTCTCATTCTCTCTCTTTCTCCCTCTCTCTCTCTCTCTCTCTCTCTATCTATCTGTCTGTTTTCTTTTTCGTCGATCGTACGGAACAAATCTCAGCCGCCTCCATTTTCATCCACCCCCACGTCACACTCGAGCACACTTTCTTCACGTTCAACGTGTATTTCTTTCTTTCTTTCTTTCTTTCTTTTTCTATTCACGTATCTTTCGTAACGTCCAATGACAATTAGTGAAAATCGATGTACAATGGCGATTACCTATCGTGTGATCTTGTATCGTGAAATCGCGTTTTCGTTTGAAAGCACGTTAGAATTGACGCGGCAGTGTTGGTTAATCGGTGGCTTTAAAGTTAATATAATACAACCTCATACCTTCGCCGTCGGAGCTGATGGAAAGAGACGGTGGATTTTCCTATGTAATATATGTATATGCGTGTACCTGCGACACCGAAGCATATACCGCAAACGAGTCGAAACATACATACACATACATACACATAGTAGTAGAAGATGGAAGAGGAGAAGGGAAAGAGTTAAAGAGCTCGTTCGATCGTGTCACGGAAAATAAATCAGAATAACGTAGACACCATTCTTTTCCACTCTCTTTCTCTCTCTCTCCCTCTCTCTTTTTCTCTTTCACTCTTTTATACCCTTAAAAAACCTTTTTTATTGCCGTTTTTTACCCTCCACCCTCGCTGCTAGAGGAAACAAAAATAAACGAATCTTGATCACGACGTTTCTTTCCATCATTGATCCGATATAGTGAAGTCGACGTTCTTTTTTTACCAATCGCTGATTTAGAAGGAAATATCTTTGAATGTGAAATTATTGATTTTTATGAAATAAAAAAAGTATATGATTTGATAATTATATTATAGTATAGAGAGAAAGAAAGATTTTTATAGAAATCAGAGAGAAAAATATTTCTTTTTCCAAATTGTTCCAAAATATTGGCAATAATATTGGAAAAAGAAATTTAAATATATCGATAATCTTAATAAATCACATAATTTTATAATGTATAATATTATACAATTAAAGAAAAAAGATCATATCCCTTGAAGAATCATTTTCATGTTATCGTTTCAATTGTGTTCTATCAAATTTGTCCTCCACTTATATCCTTACAAAATATGTCTCCTATTGTATAATTTAAACAAAAGATAATAAAAATACTGAACAAATGTGATCCCTCGTAGAAGTTTCATTTTTAACAATGATTTCGAGCTGACAAAAATTTCCTCGTTGACTTCTCCTGTTTTTTTTTTCATCTTTCTCTTTCATTGGCTCGACCCTTTTTTCTTTTTTGTTCGTATTTTTTCTTTTTTTTTTGCTTTTTTATTATTTTTTCTTTTATTTTGTTTCGTTTTGCGCTTTTGTTTTGTTAAATCTTTTGTTATCTCAGGCACTCCATCTATAAACCGCGATTAAAACACAACGGAAATATTACCGCAATTTAACGAGTATCTATTATAATATTCGATTAAAAATACCGATTTGCGCCATTGTCAAAGGCATCGTATCTAAAGCACGTTATAAAGACTCTATTCTCGCCATGATTTTTCACGAATCCTTTCGCGAATTGATGTTTCTTATAATATATGTGTATATATGTATATATATGTATAATACATATATGTATATACATATACACACACATATATTTTTTTTTTAATTTGAACGGATCGCGAAAAGGAACACGGGAGTTTGCGACGAATCAAAGGAATCGTACGTGCGCGTGTGCCTCCGTTTCGAATTTTCTTTCTCTTCTTTATCTTCTATCTTTTTTCCTCTTCTTTCAACAATCTTCTCCTTCTTCGTTAAAAACCCACTTATCCGATATTCACAGCACATTAATAAGTGCACAACAGTACCAAAATTAGTCTCACTAAAGTCTCTTTCTCTTTCTCTTTTCCTTTCATTCTTTCTTCTTATGTCTCTCTCTCCCTCTCTCTCTCGTTCTCTTTTTCTTATCTCATTCATCGTTCCATTCTCTACGTAATATATCTCGAACGAAACACTTTTTAAATGAGGCACTTGCCCTAATATATATATACATATACATACACAAACACACATATATATATATATATATATATATATATACTCACTCGACGAAATATCTCTTTTTTCATAATCCTCTTCTATTCGTTTCTTTATCTCCCTTTCTCTCTCTCTCTCTCTCTCTTTCTCTCTCTCTCTCTCTCTCTCTCTCTCTCTCTCTCTCTCTCTCTCTCTCTCTCTCACTTTCTATCGATCTGTATAAGAAAATTTGCCAACAATTAGTACAACGGAAGGCACGCCTCGTCTCGCGCGAATGCTCATTAGTAATGTCTCTCTACTACGCATAACAATTTTATTTAATTTCCATTTTTTTCTTATGTTTGTTCCTTATATTCCTCTTCTTCTTTTTCTCTTTTTCTTCCTTCTCTCTTTCTCTCTCTCTCTCTTTTTCATTTTGTATTCTCATTTAAGCACCTATACAAAACACACACAGGCCACTTCTACGAACATACAACAGTACTATATTCTGATCCATATCACATTAGTACAACGGTACACACCGAGAAACGACGATAACGTATGTATGTAGATAAATACATACGTCCTTCTCATTCTCACAGTTCAGTTCGGTTCAGTTCAGTTTAGTCCAGTTCATTTCGTTCCTTCGAATGTTGTCCTTCGTCCTAGATTCCGTTCGCTCTCTTCTATAGAGAAACGGAAAATGAGAAAGGTACTTCTCGACGTGGATTCCGTGTAATGGAATTGACGTTTATTCTTAAATGACGTCAAACGAACGAACCAACGACGAAAAGAAGATCATTCGATAAGACTGTGGTCAAAAAAGGGAGAGAAAGAGAGGGGGGAGGAGAGAATGAGAGAGAAATGGAGGGGGAAAGGAAGAGACAGACAAAGAGAGAGAGAGAGGGGAGAACGAATCGTCGAGAGTATTAGATTAAAAAAATAGTTCGTTATTCCCACGTTGTTGCGTCCTACGACGGAAGATCATTTCTCATTCATCATCTTCATCATTTTCATTGGAATTATCCCAGCTTCTTTACGGAAGGAGACGTAGCATTTCGTTTTCTTCTTCTTCTTTTTCTTCTTCTTCTACTTGTTATTCTCTTCTTTTTCCATATTTCAAATTCGAAGAAATCGAACCAACACGAAAAATCACATCTCGCCGTAATCAGGTAACGTTGACACTACGTATCGTACGATAATTACACCTCATAGTTATCTATCTATATATATATACATATATATATATATGTATATAAGTGTATATATATATGTATACATATATATATATACATATATATGTATATATATATGTATATATGTATGTATATATGTATATGTATATATATATATATATATATATATATATATATATATATATATATATTTACATATACATATGCATGTATGCATGTATGTATGTATTTTAACAATTCTTGCGATGTAAGATTTAAGATTTTTCGACGAATTACACACACGCACACACGCACGCACACACACACACACACACACACACACACACACACACACACACACACACACACACACACACACACACACACACACACACACACACACACACACACACACACACACACACACACACACACACTTACATATACACACACATACATATATATATATATATATACGTATATACGAATGTATATTATATATCGGTTTCGGAACATTCTCGTACTTTATGTCGATTTTCATGGCTCGACAGTTCATTTGTCACGTGGCACCTGATAAACCAGTCCCTGGCGAAAGAGCATAGAGTCATTGATGCTATTCCGTTTCTTTCGACGATTAGTATGCCTGAAGAGACGAGTCTCAGCGTTGATCGTTCTTGAAGTAGTTCGAGAATTGCTCGGCTCCTGCTGGGACGCTGCCATATATCTAACCATGTCGTTGAAGTTCGGTAAAAATTGAGGATTGAAAAGTGATAGGATCCTCTCATTGAGTTCGCGAGGATTTCGCGTTGGTACCATGTAATGGTCGCGTGGATTTGAGGGATCACTTGTTTGGGCGAGATCAAATACAAAGGACGCTGAGTTAGTTGTCGCCGAGTTACGGCGTAGCTTGCGAAGGATATCGTTCGAGTTGGTACTTAAGGTTGTCATAGCGCTGCTACTACTGTTACTACTGCTGTTACTGTCGCTACGTTTCCGAGGACAATTGTTAGGATTCGTGCTAATAACCGTTTCGATGTAGTCCAACTCCTGGCCCTCTCCTCCTCCTCCACCACCACGCAATGGTCTTCCTCTTGAATCTTGACGAGGAACGACACGATGATTGTGTGATTGTTGGTATGGATGATATCGCGTATCAAAGAGGTCTGTTGTTTCTTTCGATGAAGATAGGAGGAACTCGAGAGGAACCCACGGCTCATTTTTGTTATCATAGGACTCGACGATGCCAGAGGAAATCGATGCTCGTTGATTGGGAATGCAATAGCTTGCTAATTCTTCCTTGATGTTCTTCCTACCTTTATCCTTTCTATTTTCGCTTCTCTCCTCGTTGCATTCACCACCTTCATCGTAATCATCATTATCGCCGTCATTGTCATCGTCATCATCCTCCTCTTCCTCGTCCTCTTCCTCCTCCTCGTCGTCGTTTCGATCGTCCGACTCGGCGAGGTCGAAGGACGAGGAGGAAGTACCGAAATCCGTGGGATCCTGTGATGATAAGCCTCAAACGGCTCTTTGTCGCCTTCTGTATCATATGTACGTCTTCTTCACCTTCTGCACCGGCTTATTCTCCGCCGATGAATTCGCGTTTTTACCGTTTGGGTTTTTCGGTGGTACGTTCAGAACGAGATTGATGGATTTGTTGTTAAAACCAGGTGATTCCGAGCTCTCCGTTAATCGGTTCAGTTGTTGACGTTGTTCAGATGGTTCTGGGTAAGGAGTACCACGTAGTCTTTGGGAAAACCAGAAACCGGATGCGAAACCAGCGACCAATGAGAAAAGACAGGTTCCTATCAGGGCACCGGTTAATGTTTGTGCCGAGTATACTACTGGTGTCACAATGACGCCTGAAACGAGACAATAAACAGATCAGACGGTTAAATAGATTAGTAACCTTGTATAAAGCTCTGTTATCTCCTAATCATAATCCTTCCGACGTACTCCATGTTGCTTACGATTATTATAAAAATATATAAAAGAGCAGATGGCTCTAGTTCAAGCCATCGTTTTATTATTTATTCGATCAGATAAAATAGTCAATAAACATTAATGTTTATCTTGTTTTAGAATAAAACGAGATAGGACTTCGACCACATAAAAGGTTTGGGAAGGAACATCAAAGCGAGGACAATGCGAATCGATATCTTGGATTAGAGGAAGGAAAAACAATATGCGGAAGGAAGACAGTCTGGTAGAACGTGCAACGATGCCCGCGGGACATGATCCTTCGAAGCAAAAGTTAGGATGGGCTTGTGCGTTAGAAAGGACACGCTTGGGAATAGGTTTGTTGATTACGCACTGTGTGTCTCGGTACGCTCGAGTTACGAACATGTATGTATTATATGTGTCTACGTATACGTTATATCGACGAGTACACAAGATCCGACGGGAGAAACGTAAATAAATGAACAACGGTAAAGGTAAGAGGGAAAGTTAGGTAGGTAGGTAGGTAGGTAGGTAGGAAGGTAGCCAAGGTAGGTAAGGTAGGTAGATAGGTAGCTAGCTTCGATCTTGATAAAATGTATCCTCGAAGTATTGATTTGATCTTAATCCTTAGAAGGTTATCATTTACAATCGTCCCAAGCTAACTTTGTTTGTTATGCTAATGAAAAAAAAAAAAAATGAGAAAATTTATTTGCTTTATAATACCATTTGTCACTACTGATAGTCTGAATGAATATTCATTGAACCGATGACACGTTTCCTGTCACATCAATTTTTACGTAATTTGTCATTTGGTACGTTCATTAAGTTGAATAAATTGTCTTCCGTAATGGTTACGAAAATTACGGAAAAATTATTATTGTACAATAATAGGTAAAACGTACGAATATTGAAATATACGTATATCATAATTTACAATGATTCATTTTTTCGTGCTTTATCTTTTTTTTTTTCGTAACGACAATATATTCAAGAAGCCCAACTTCTCTTAATCAAATTTAAAATCCTAAAGTATTTTACTTGGGAGAAAATTCTCTATATACGTGTATCAAAAGTGAAAACATTTTTTTCTTCTTTCGAATTTCTCGAAGTTTGAGATATTTTCTCTTTATCAGATCGAAATTTAGATAGAAGTTAACGATATTGAAACAAAATTTTGCATAAGCGAGGGTGGAGTGAGGAGAAGTATAAAGTTTTGATCACGATAAACTTTATTGAGGATTAAGGATCATCATGGGACCGATTAAAATTCTTTGAAAGGAAGGAGGAAGGAAGAAGGAGGGAGAAGGAAGGAGCAGGGAGAAGGAAGGAGGAAGTATGACGCAGGTGGATACTGGCGCTAATGATTACCTTGAGGTTCGTTAGCTCTTGGCTGCGTACGACCGTACTGATTTTCTCGGTCCAGTTCGATGACAATTTCATTGTCTCGTTCGTCGGGTTGCTCCCCGCGCCCGATTTCGGGCGGTACGGCTGGTTGCACGGGTTTCGCCATTTCTGAAGCAACGTTCACTAAGTTGATGATGACAAGGGGAATCGATGATATCAGGTAATACATATCAAATGTATACACACAAGCACATACTCTATATATGCGTAAGTACGTACATATATATACACACATATATATATATATACACACATATATATATATATACATATACACATATATATATGTATGAAAAATACATAATAAGGTAACAGTGATCATCGCCAAAGCTTACAAACAAGTATATATGTATCAATGATAAATTTCGTTAGTAAAAGAAGGGGAAAGTCAATATTAATCCCATGAAAATGAAAAAAATAAATGAAATGAACTGCCAATGTGATATTATAAACTGGTGTTAACAAAATTAATACAAAGAGATTTAGTGTGCGATAAAAATGATATATATATATATATATATATATATATATATATATATATACACAATATACATTCCTTATATACATATATATACATAATATATAAGGAAGAAAAAAGAAGAAAAAAAAAGAATGAGAGGAACAAAGCAGAGGCTGGAAGACAGGATAAAAGATAAAAGAAAAGAAAAGAAAAAGAACAAAAAAGGAGAGAAAGAGAGAACGAGATAGAGAGAGAGAGAGAGAGAGAGAAAGGAAAAAGAGAAAGAAAAGAATAATAAGGAAACTCGTAAAGGATTGCAATAGGGGCGTATAACAAGTAGAAAAGAAGAGCCTATAAATCCTTATCGTTAGGGCTCGCGTTAAAAAGCATCAGACGAGATTCTCATACTCTCATAAGAGCAGCATATTATCTTTGTGTCGTTTACGTGTTACAGTGGTTAGAAGTATAACGATGGTAAAATACGAGAAAATGCGATAAAACGAGCCGATTTGTTCGCCATGATTCTCTGGTAAATGATATAAGAAAAGAGGGTGAACGACGAGGGGGAGAGGTTAGAAGAGAAAGAGAGAAAGAGAGGGGGGAGCTTCTGGGGTCCGAAAGATGAAAGTTAAAGGCTCGCAAAAGCAAGTAGTTAAATCTACGTGACGGTTATAGGAACGACGAAAAGAAAGTTCGCGATACTCGATGAATCCCGTTGGGATATATCATAAGAGTTGCCTGTCTGTTATAGTATTCGTGGTGTTAACTGTATATATATATGCACGTATGTTATATATATATATATATATATAGGTTTTATAGGTATAGTAGGGACTCGTCGGCGATTACGGGTGAACGCGCCACGATTCGATCGATTCGCTGATCCCTGCGCTTTTCGAATGGCTTTGAATCTTTGATACAAACACAGGCTATGTATTTATGTATACGTAGTATTGTATATATATATATATATATGCATATGTATGTCTATATGTGTGTATGTATATAGGTAGATATATATTTGCGTATATGTGTGCGCCTGCTACGTAAACTGTTTATTTAGACGAACTTTCTCCTCTGTTTGAAGAAGTCGATAAGTTTCTTTCTCTTTTTATTGTTATTATTCTTATTTTTATTTTTATTTCTATTTTTCTTTTTCTTTTCTTTTTCTTTTCTATTTCTTTCTTCATTTTTTTGTCCTCCTTTTTCAAAGAGAAGTCTATCGTTTTGATTAACGTCTATTGTTAGACTTGCCGGATAAGTTTTGAATATCTCTACTGTAGTACTGTATATATAAGTGAATGAATTTATATGCTTTGAATATCTCCGCAGTAGTACTAAATATATATACATATAATATATATATATATATATATATATATATATATATATATATATATATATATATTATTATACATATACACAAGTGAATGAATTTAATACGTAAGATGAAAATATCTGAATATATTTCTCTTAATAAAGAGTTCTTTTTCTTTCATTTTTTAAGTTATTTTTTTCTCATAGTAAAGATTATTATTTTAATACTGTGTCAATATAGAATAATCAATATATGAGGTGATCTAATAGTTTATTTTATATAATTATTAATTTAATTAGTTTTATATTTTTCGTAACGATTGAAACTGATACAGTACGTTATATATTGTAATAGTATAAAACTTTAATGTAATGTAATTTCTTTAATAATTTTATATAAGCATAGTAAAAAATATTATTGCATAATAATGTAAAAATATCATAAACAAATAACGAGTAATATTTTTTTTTATACCAATATAATACACTCGTCACACGTAGATTTTGTACTAATATAGTGCCACTATATAGTATTTAATTTTTATTTATTACTACTATAATATAGTATATAATAAAGAAATTATACTATAATATAATATTTAATAAAATATAATAGTGTATATAATAGCATAAGATAGAAATATTATATATATTAAAAAAAAGAAAACAAAAAATACGAATACCATAAATTTATTACAATGTATTCATACCATTATTATAAAAAAAAGTTTTCGCACCATCGCATCATTTGTACTACGATACATCAATTACAAATGATAGTTTAGGACATTATTCGAATAAATCAATAAACAAGTATACCGTTTAAACTTTCTCAGAAAATTTTTTTTTTATACCGAATATTTCTGCGAATGACTGTACATGAGCCCTACTTGAGATTTTTCGAAAGTCGTCGTTCCCACTTCGAAGTCAAGGATGCGTTAAATCAAGTATTTCAAGAGAGAGATATTGAGAGAGGAAAAAAAGAGAAAAAAATGAAAAGAAGAAAGAAAGAAAGAGGAAAGCAGACAGATAGATAGACACAGAGAGAGAGAGAGAGAGAGAGAGAGAGAGAGAGAGAGAGAGAGAGAGAAAGAGTCATTACTTCGAGAGGATAAAAAGGAGAAGAGTGCGTGGGAAAACGGGCTTTTCTCCCGTTTTCGAGGAATTCGTTCGTGAAAGCTCAAGAAGGGGTGGTTTTTACTTATAATAGCAGTCTTACTGTACCTTGCTCGTAACCACAGCCTTTATGCTTTCCCGTAAGGATATCTTGGAAGAGCGTCTTGTCGGCATCGCTATCGTGAAGTTTCGTTGGAACTGCGACGCAAAGATTAGTCGTAGCGTCCCAGGCACAGTGTGGATCTTGTAAAGCAACGCAGGCCGCACAACTGCCTGCCAATGGGGAATCACAATGATGTAATGGTACTGCACGTATCTCCGAATCGGCAAAGACCACCAATTTACTTGCTTCACCTGCTAGATGTACCACTAACAGATCTTTCACGGCTTGTCCTATAAACGTTAAAGCAGACGCATATATTAATTTCGCACGATTTAACACTTGATTTATGGGGGTTGAATGGGGAGGGGTGGGGATGAATTGGGATCTTTAATAATTTGGCGGTTTTCGGATTTCACGTTTAACGCTAGATTTGCCAACCGGGTCAAGATGGTGTTTATCCTTTTCCTTCTTTTTTCTTTTTCTTTCCTCTATTTTGTTTTTTTGTTTATCTTTTTATTTGTTTTTTTTTTTCTTCTGATACATTCCGGTACAATCCATCTTCAGTTTGTATTATTTTTAATGAGATTTCTTCTGACATTTATTGAAATGTATGAACGATTAATTTTATTAATTCTTTTTTGTTTTTTTATTTTTATATTCCTTGTTTGTTTGTTTAATATTTACATGTAGTATAATTCTATATATGAACGTATTCTATATACGTACGTATATACAGTGATGGATCATTTTGACATATAGATATTTAATAGCTAAAAATGATATATTTTTCATTTGTATACGTTAACAGATTACAAATAAATTATATATATATATATATATATATATATATATATATATATATATATATATATATGTAGGGAAATAAGGATTGGGGGAGGAGGCACTAACACCTCTCCACTCTGGAAAATGAAAATTGATTTTCTTTTTTTTTTTTTTAATAGACCTATAAATTTAATGCCCCAATTTTGATTGTAGTCACTCTCGCGGTTGATATTCCCAAAGGAAAAGTTTAATGATAAATACCTCTTATATATATATATATATATATATATATATATATATATATATATATATATATGTATATGTATATATAAGAGGTGCATGTATATATATATAGATCATTTTGACCTTTCACAAAATGTAGCTAAAATTTTGATTTCACTGGGATTTATTCAAAAGTTCCTCATAACATTTGCGAATAGTTCGGATGTTTTAATTAATGCCTTTAAGCGAATTTGTCGTTCTAAAACTTATGGAACCATATACCGAATGTGGTAGAACGATAATAATAGTTAACTTCTTTACAAGTGTATCATCAGCGGCAAAACTAATAACTAAAAGAACTACTTTAATTGGGCATCATTAGTGGAAATAAGAGAGAATTATCTAATCGTACAAAGTTAAAAAAGAAAAATATTTCTCTTCGCCTTTCTCAATAATTATTCTTTTTAAGAACGAAAAAGTTTACTCTACACTCTTACACATACACAAATACATTTTTTTTCGTTAAATAACCATTGCTTTTCAAAAACTGATCATAAGTGCTCTCTTCGTTAGAAATAGATATATTATACATAAGTCATCGGTGGTTGAAACGTTAACGTTACATAAATCATAAATGTTATCATTTTTAACAATTTATATTCATCTTGATCGAATCTTATGATATGGATGAACATGAACATATGTTAATGATATGAATTAATGTTATAACAAAAACGAAAGAAGAAAGGAAAAAACCAAAAACTGCATATTAATATACCTGTCAACACAACGGGTGTCGATGAAAATATTTATATAAACAATGCCCTTAAATTTAATATAAATAATAAAACGAAGTAATTTAACACGTTACATTCGATGTCTAACATGGATGGCACACGTTAAACTTTTCATTCAGGCCGCGTATAATACCGATTGGTAGACTCTGGGATATTTATTAAATGCATTTACAATATCAAACGAATCGAATTAAAAGATCGAGCATAAACGATTAGAAAACAAAAACGAGCAACGCGTTAATAACGAAAAGCTTATTTCTTTTGTTTCTATCATAGAGAAAATTGTTCAATCGTAATTATAAAAAAAATTATCGTCAATTTGAACGTTTGAAACGATACTGTTAATTTTTATCTCGTCGAAATAAGGGTAGGTTCTAACGAAAATGTTTTTATACCAATATTTTCTTGATGGATAAAATTTTGATGATCGCGGATATATCAAAAGGAAAGTGTACTCTTTTATTGCATAATATATATCCGACTGTATGGTGAGTAGTAAAATAAATAGGGACTTGGTGGCTAAGCTTACCGTATTTCAGCACTTGGACGTCGCTAACAATGACCTGATTAACGTCGGTAACAGAATCCGGGGAACGGGTGTTCAATGCCTTCAGCACGCGACCGTCGTCTGTGGAATATATCCGAATATTTCCATGTATAATTTTAGAAAGGCGAAATACGATCTCGTGCGGCGAACGAGAAATGTTATTATTTTAGGGGCTGACGTTACCTGTTCCAACGTAAAGTATATCGTAGGCCTTGCCGTCTAACGCCTTTACTTGAGAATCTACGGCGACTTTGGTAAATCTGTAACTGTAGACAAAATAAGAATATATTTTTTTGTTTTTTTTCTTCTTTATTTTTTCTTACTTCCTCTCGTCATTTTCTCTTTATTTCCGATCGACGAGGGTTATGCAAATATTTTCTATATCTAAAAATTCGAACAATTATCTATATGCTCTAACAGGGACATCTTAAACGATAATTTTCTATTCGTATGAACGAATTATACTTTTAGATTTATAATTTATCTTGGATCTTTAGTTAGTAGAACGAACTTTGTTTCCTATTGTTTTATCAATCGCTTTTATGCTTATTCCTTTATAAAGTCGAATATGGCGGTATATTTTATTTGATAAAAATATCGAGAATGTAATTCGAAGTATTGTTAAATTTAAATGAGGCACGACGAGGGAGGTTATTCCGAGAAATGAAATTATTTAAGAAAGCTACAATCTTATTGCCCAAAATTGATGTAGCTTGAGGGTAAATATTCTTACGATTGATAAATCACTTTTATTATCAATAATTTATTTTACGTCAAGGAGAAAATTGTTTATCAACCGATGGAACATTAAACAAAAAGAAAAAATTTATCCACAACCTCCCCACACACACACACACACACACACAAATTTGATGCGATTTGGAGATTACTTTGAACGTTTGCTCTAATAAAGGGAATATTTATATCTTTTACATAACTTTTAGAAACATTGTCTTAATCTTAAGACGTACACAAGAGGTTTATATCCGTTAATACCTGTTCTAAACTCATCCAGTGTAATAGAAATGAATATAATCATAATAATAGGGAGGACTTACTTGAAACTGACTTTGGTTATCACAGGCATTGCGAAATAGGATTGGACAGCGTCGTCCATGAGCGGATGAGCCTTAACAAAATTCACGGTCATATCTGGAAGTGTTCTAGAGTCGTTAACGCAAGCACCGGGTCTTGGTTTAGGCACCCTTTCTGCCGGTACTCTCAACCAATTGCTGTTTATCGTCTCTTGCTCCTTGAACGCACCCTGGAAGACTTCGAGAACACTGTTCATGGAGAAGGCGCAGATCGCTGAACCACCGATGGAATTTACAGGAGTTGTGAAGACACCATATACCAATCGTGTACGATTACCAGCGTAAAATCCTTCGGTTACGTCACTCGTTGATTCTGTAAAATCAACGAACAAAACAATGGATTATTGAATTTGTTAAATGAAAATAAATATGATTGCTTTTTAAATATCTTTTATTATTATTATTATTTTTTTGTTTCGTTTCTCTCTGTTTTTCTTTGTATATAAATCTATTACGGATTAAAATTCAAATCGTTTGACCTTAAAAGCATAAAAATAGCAGTAACGTAGAAATTACACATCTTTTCCTTTCTCTCTATAAAACAATCTCTTAAGGTTAAACATTAACGAATTATTATAATCCGTGTAAGTATAACAATTCGATTTTTGACATCAACTACATATAATCGAGTAGGAATCGTTTTGATTTTATTGTCGTGCAATCACGAAAGGTATTGTTAACAAGAGAGTTAATTATGAAACATAACAAAAATTGCTTTCAAAGTTTTTAATAGTTGTCGTTTACGCTTGTTAAAGGAATCATAGTATGACAACGAGTTTTTCGTAATGGCGTGCAACAAAAGAAAGTAGTAACGTTCAGAATACTCCCATTATTCTTTTTATCGGTAAAAATGGGTTTTCTTCGTGGTACTCTGAAAAACACTAAAAGCAGTATTTAATTTTCCCCCGTATAACGTTTCATAGGATATTTTTACTTATCTCTTTTCTTTCTACTACGCGATAGAGCTTTTCAAAATGAATTCAACGATGTGAATAAGTCCGAAGTGTTAAATAATCATTCAAATATTGGAATTTTTAATCGCAGAGCAGTTAACTCTTCTTACAAAACTAAATAGTTCAATATTCTTAAGGAATATCGTTAAGAAATTTATTTAATTGATTAATTAAAATCGTTTAAGAATGTTAAGATTGTATTATGTCAAATAATTTATCCCAATTAGATTTGTTGGATAATAATATTATTTAAATAATTCTTATCTTTGTTTACATATTTATTTCAATAATTGTCATTTTATTTTATTTATTTAAATGATTTATTTAAATTAAATTTAAATAGACAATAATTTCATTTATATCATTATTTAATATAATAAAATCATAAGGAAAAAATAAATCTTGACAATTCTAGACAAGTATGATACAATATAATAACAATTAAAGTTATTAGATTGAATAGGTAGAAATTATATAGATATACTATATAAATTTGATATTTGATACTATCAAAATTCTTTTCCCCATTTTATTTTATAATTTTATTTTTTTAACGTTTAACCATACTCTCTAAATTATTTATTAATCCGAAATAATCGATTAAAGAGAGATTAATCATAATCGTTAATTATGAGCAATATAGTGAGACCTTTAACGATGATAGGACTAACGTGTCGAAGAAATTATCGAAACAATAATTGTGATATTATATTTGATCTAACGTCATATGAGATACATTTAATTGAAAATATATATTAACGAAATGATTTTACTGTGCAGTATTCAGGATAAAACGTATCTAAAATCTCATAACAGTCAACGTATTAATCTTCAATAAATGACGTGTCATATTCTAAGAATATTCTCTCTCTCTCTCTCTCTCTTTCCCTCTCCACCCCTCTCTCTCTCTTTTGCATATTATTATACGAGCTGGTGAGAAACACCAATAATGTAAGATATACTCCTTCTACTCTGGTTATCCTTGGCTCTGACGACTTAGCCACGAACTGGTCGATCGCGAAAATGTTTCTTGGCTGTGAGAAAAGGAAGGAAGGAAGGAAGGAAGGAAGGAAGGAAGGAAGGAAGGAAGGAAGGAACGAACGAACGAACGAACGAACGAAGGGAGGGACGGGAAGGGACGGGAGGTAGAAAGGGTTGATGACGACGAAAAAGGGAAGAAAATGTGACTCGCTTGGAAGGTTTTCCCAGACTCGACTCGAGTAGAGTAAAAGAAAGGAAGAGAGGGAGAGGGAGAGAGAGAGAGAGAGAGAGAGAGAGAGAAAAAGTTTCCAACGTCGCGACAAGTTTAAAAGTCGAACGAGCCTTTAAAGTCTCGTCCTCTTCCCTACGTTTCTTTCTCTCTCTCTCTCTCTCTCTTTCTTTTTTCTTTCTCTATTTATCTATCTGTCTCTCTTTCACTTATATACACGTATACACACGGTATACATACGTACGAATATATTATATACATAGAAACATGTAACACATGTAACACAGAGAGAAACGTGTACCTTTTAAGATGTGTTTTAAAATGTGTATATATATATATATATATATATATATATATATATATACATCTAGCCGTGAAAAAGTTTTCAACTCAAATTCCACTCGTCTAACGGTACACTCTGAATCTTGGTGCATGAGCACGAAAGCCCTCCTAGCGCCCTACTCCCTTTTGCGCCTATCCTCTATCCCTTCACTCGATTCGTCCTTTTCTCGAGGAAACAAAGTGGAAACCAGCATGAAACTTCGTCAAATTCATCTCTCGTAGAGTCGACTTTTGCCGACTGTGATGAAAATTCAACTACGGTCCTTGCGATATCTCTCTTTCTCTCTCTCTTTTCTCTTTCTTTCTCTCTCTCTCTCTCTCTCTTCTCTTTTCTCTCTCTTTCTCTTTCTCTCTCTCTCTCTCTCTCTCTCTCTCTTCCTTTCTATCGTACCGTATAACGAACGTCTTCATTTTATTACAAAGATAAAATATGGTTTGTTATCAAGAAAAAAGAAAAAAGAAAAAATAGGAAGGGAAAAAATGACATCGTACAAATTTAAACCTTTGAAATATAATTATTTTTCTTTAGTACATTTCCGAGCCAATTCTTTGATACGATTTATTTTTTTTACTCTTCTTTTTTCTTTTCTACTTTACGATATATGTATCTCATGTTTTAAAGTAGTATGTGTGCGTGTGTATCTGTATCTATATACTTTGAAAATAATTTTTTCATTAAGAATTTTCCATAATCTTATTAATACCAGAAGTTAATGGTTTTATAACTATTACAAAGTCACGATCATTACTAGTATGTGAACCAATTGTTATTTTTTTCTTTATTTATCGTTTCAAAATAAAATTAAACCGATCGTAAGTGTAAATTAAAAATAATAACAAAACAAAACTTATTTTCATCCGAATATCCCCTATATTGACGTCAATTAAATTAAATTAAATTAAATTAAATTAAATTAAATAAATAAAAGATCGATCGAAAGTCGTTACTCGATTTAATAACGAACACATTTATGATATGTCATGTATTTTATAAAATACATTTAACGAGAATATAAATCTTGATACCTATCCCTTATTTCGACCCTGTTATTTTTATGTCCTCTTATACGATACTATAATACATATTTTCGATCAGCCCTTCGCGTACTTCTCGTTTCCTTTATAAAGCAACGATACCTTTGTCGGATACAAGAAATAAAAAAAAAAGAAAAAAAAAATGTTAATGGTATACTTCGAACGAGGACATGAACAATTTTATATTCTTTTATCGGAACGTTGAAGGAGTATAGAAGAAAGAAAAAAAAGAGGAAAAGAGAAAAGAAAAAAAAAAGGAAAATAATGATAATAATAATAAGAAAAAATAAGAAAAAAAGGGAAGGAAAAAAGAAGTAGAAGAAGAAGAAGAAGAAGAAGAAAACAAGAAGAATAATATTCTGAGAAAAGGAAAATAGGCAAAGGAGCATACGCAGCCGAAGAAATACTACCTCTTTCCGTTTCTTTTACAGATGAATAATATAGTATGTATCCCGGAGACTCTCCTCTCTCTCTCTCTCACTTTTTATTTTCCTTTCTCGATCATTCCTTCCATTCTTTTATTCCTTTTATATATATGTATATATATATATATATATATATATATATATATATATATATATATATCTTTCTCTTTCTTATATACACTAACCCTTGATATATCTCATTTGAAAACTTTTCTTCGATTCGTTCTTTCGTTTGTTTTAAAGGTTACTATTTCGGTGTAGGAACTCGCGAAACTTTCGGAATCACAAAATTTTCCGTATTCCGATGTACCTTCATGAATTTTCGACGTCGCTCATCGGTCGGGAAACGTATGATTGACTACCAACACGGTTTGTCAGCTTCACGTTTGTTAGTTTGGACGGGAGAACTCGGTCCGTTCGCCGAGAGTTAGGACCGGTCCTTGCTACTTCTACTGGAAACTATGTGAGTGTGTGTGTGTGTGTGTGTGAGAGAGAGAGAGAGAGAGAGAGAGTAAAAGTATGTGTAAACGTATGTAAATGTATGTGTGCGTCTGTGTGTGCGCGCGTGCAAGTTGTATGTGTATACTTGGCTAGTGAGTTCGACGTTTGCCCTTCTGTTATTGTTCCTGACAAACTTTATTACTTCGAGAACGGTATAGTATGATTTAGCTCGAGTATAGACCAATCAAGTTTGATATGTTCGTACAACACAACTGTCGTACATTCCGCGAATGAACTAATCGTAGAGTATAGTACGTAGGTAAATCTTGACGTATCACGTAACTTTTTATTACCACGATAGGTTCCGAATGAAACAAAGAAGGATGAATGAATTTAAATGACAAATATTTTGTCTGCGTTTATCTAGATAAAATTAATATCATTTTTATAACGCGATAATTTGTCTTATATCGAGAATAATTATTTACGTATGTTATACGAAATCAATATACTAGAGTAAAATATTATTATTTTTGATAAATATCGAGAAATAATATGTACGTATATAAACACGAAATTTATTTGATGTTTAAAAATATAAGAAAAAAAGGCTTGTGTTTCGAAGATGTTTGATAATTTGAAAAAATTTGTCATGTTAAAGGTAAATTTAAATAAATAAAAATTCTAATATTTATTATATATATATATATATATATATATATATATATATATATATATAAAGCGTAGAAAAAAAATTCATGTTTCGAAGATGTTTGATAATTTGGAAAGATACGTCATGTTAAAAGAAAATTTACATAAATTAAAATTCTATTATATCATTTTGTTTGAAAACATATGAAAAAAGACTCATGTTCTGAAGATATTTGATAATTTTAAAAAATTCGTCACTTTTAAAGAGAATTTATGTAAATAAAAATTCTATTATATTACATATTCTTTTATAACATTTGTAAAATACTTGTTATAAGAGGGTTACCTGTAATACGAACTCATATAAAATTTGTGACTTATATTCGAATAACACGATATACAGGTATTCTATCTAATTTGATCACTTTAATCCTTAAAGGCTATCATGGGAGAAATTTTATCCTAAAAAGATGAGAAACACGAAGCGTAATCAATTTATTTGTTTCAATCATCTCTATGTTATTTGTAATCGTTATAAAATAATTAATTCTTATAATTTTAATCTATAACAAAATAATAACAATAAAACCCGTTAATTGAATTACTTTTCTTTTTTAATCTCTACAATAAAATAAAAGAAAAAATACTGAAACGCAATTTCATCAATAACGTCAATACGTCAATTTTTTTTTATTTATTGTATATAAACTTTTAAAGGTTGAATACTTCAGTTATATTTTTTTATATTTATATATTTGATGGTTGTCGACTAAAGTTAAAAATTCTGTCGATGAGATTAAATTCCAATGTTTTAAATAACATTATGAAAACGAATTAAAATTATTATATTATAAATGTAAATTAAAATTTGCATTATAATTAAAATTAAAATTATTCAAAATTAACATTTTAAATAGCATAATAAATACATTGTATAAATGTGACATGATTTCTCCTATAAAAAAAAAAATCATAATAATCAGAACTTTAAATTTTATTTTATAAGCAATTCTCATATATAAATACACACACACATATCCTTTATAAATATATATTTTCAAAATGTATACGAAACCTATATTTGTGTATAACTTATGTGACTCATTGTATAACAAATACGATTTCATGTCGTTTCCTTCCGCTTGAAATTTTGTTTCTATTATCAAATACTCACCTTTTTTTTTCTTTTTTTTCTCTCTCCATGTCAAACGGATTACGATTTCTCGATCAAGATCCGATATATCAAACAGTACTTTCCTCTGAGAAAGTTCTTGAATACAGAGAAAAGAAAAGGAAAAAAAGATCCAATTTTACGATATATATTTTCTGGAGAAATCTCATTCTAATTCCCGTTCGGTAGCATGGAACGTAAGAACGAGAACATCGACCGGACGAAGGTATCGCGATACACAGCTGAGGAATTTCAAGACGGTCGAGTGATTTGGCTTTCAGGTGCAACGGTCCGATTCGTTGTCGGAGAATTTCATCCCCGAGACGGTAATAAACTTCTTTATTCATTTCCTTTCTTCTTTTTCATTCTACTATCCGTTCCAAGATTTCTCCCGTCATCTGGCAAAGGCAGAACACATCGTGGAAGGGCCATACCAGAAGCTGCTAGGAGTCTACGACGATGAGAGTAAAAGAAGGAGTTAAAATCGTAGGAAGGAATGAACGAAGAAAAGAAGATAGTAGTAGATCTACAAAGAGAAAGAGAAAGAGAAAGAGAAAGAGATGGTAAAGGAGTAAGCAAGAGAAAGAGAGAAAGAGAAAGAGAGAGAGAGAGAGAGAGAGAGAGAGAGAGCGGGACAGAGAGAAAGAAAGAGAGGGTTGGAGTGGAGTCTAGGTTGTCCGAGCAATCGGTGGGATAGTCCGGACCTGCGATTTGGCAAGGATCCACCAAACGGATCTTTCAGCTGGCCAGAAGCCAAGCTTCCTCGTCGGATAGGGATTTCGGTTCGATGTGCGGCGACAATATTCTCTGGCTCCTGAAAGAGCAAGAGAGAGAGAGAGAGAGAGAGAGAGAGAGAGAGAGAGAGAGAAGGGCATATCCCTCCACTCGTCTCTTCTTTTCTCTTTTACTCTGGACCAGTGCAGCAGTACCAACAGCGGCAGAGCCTAGTCGTTCACCGTTTGGCTACTCCACCTCCTGGTGAGCTTGCGGCCATTGTACCATTTGTACTTTCCTACAGGCTCCCCAGGCTTCATTTCGTTGCTTCGTAGGCAGTTGGGACGACTTATCGAGTGACAGGAAACCAGTTTATATAGTACACTACACGCTTTACCTTCAGAGTTGGGAGGGATTGGAATGGGTTGAGTTGGGTTAGGTTGGGTTATGCTGGGAAAACCACCGGCTGCTGGTGAACGTGATGGTGAATAATCTATCTTATAAGCACGGTGAACAGTACAAAATACCGAACAAAAATTTCTTTTCAGTTCTACATGTAATATGGGATGCGCCACAGGATTCAATCTCGACTAGATCATTTTTTTTTTCTTTTCTAGTTAGATTCTTTCCCTTGATTTCCGTCTCGCAAGATTTCTAAAGGTTTATATCTGACTAAGGAGAATATCTGTCGGTTATAACAAATTAATCCACGACGAGGGAGAATGTTTTTAGATAAACAAAATTGTTCCATGACCAGGCGGAATATTTTTAGATATATATATTTTAGATATATATATATATATATATATATAAAGAAAAAAGTAAAATATATTCCCTGACCGAGAAGGATATTTTTAGATAAACAAAATTATTCCCCAGCTGGACGGGATATTTTTAGGTAAACAAAATCGTTCCCTGTGATAGTCGTAGGATATTTGTAGATATAAAAATAAAATTGTTCTCCTATCTAAAAGAATATTTTTTAGATAAACAAAATTGTTTCCTAGGAGTGGTAGAATATTTTTAAATATAAAAAAAAAATTGTTTACCGACCAAGAAGAATATTTTTACATAAATAAAAGATCGTTCTACAATCAAAGGTAATTAACAGTTTCATGCTAATCAAATTGTCCTCCCCCCATCGCCCAACCTCCCCCAACTGATGAGAAAAATATTGTTATGTATAAAAATGTATAGAAAAAAAAAAAAAAAATTAAAATAAAAAGAAAAAATCGATACTCACGTATTTCGTTGAAATAGAATGGATATTCGCCAGGTACCGAACAGTTGAGTCTAGCTTTCAGGAAGCTCGTCCATCTGTCGCTGAACGCATGAGGACCGCCTTTATCGTGCTGGCAGACTCTACCGACCCGCGAGTAGACCGCCTAAAAATAAAGAAAATTCGTGTTGGTCACGAACAATCCTTACTTCCTTCTCCTTCTTCTTCGTCCTTTTTGTCTTCGATTTTTTTAATTTTTTTGTTTTCTCATCTTATAAAAGAGCAATGTTTCTTATATAATACCTTGCCACAGTTCATATACTCGACCGCCGTTTCCCGATAGAAGAAGAACACGTAATCCTCGTAGGCGAACGAGCTGACAAAATTAGGTCCTGAAAACAGAATCAACATTTTTATTCACCTTTATATATATATATATATATATATATATATATATATATATTTTATATCACTTATATAAACACATACATTCACATACAAATACACACAGAGATATATGTATATATGTATATAGAAATAGAGATAATGACAGTGTGTGTGTATGTGAGAGAGACAGATTATAAATATATAATATTTATAATTTTTATAAATTAAATTATAATTATTCTATATAATAATAATAATTATATATATATATAAAATAATATCAAATAATATATATAAAATAATATACTATTATTATTATAATTAAAAATTAATATTATATAGAAAAATATAGTTTAATTTATAAAAATGATAAATATTAGATATATTATATATACCTTTCTCTCTTCTTTCTCTACATATTTCTTCGTTTTAAATAATTTCTCGTTTAACGGTTTAAATACACTTTTCTATAACGAGCCCACGTTTAATGATTCGCGAAAAAACGTGGTGAAAAATTTATGGAGAATCATCGTACCTATCCTAATGTCTACTATCTCACGTCCCATACTTCCCTTATATCTTCTATCATCGAAATGATACTAGGCAAGTTGACGCAATGTATTTATAATAGGAAAACTCGATGGAAATAGAAATCTATGGGGGTAGGTCATACGTACGTGTACGCGTTAGAGTGCGATATCGCGATCGTTGAGAGTGATTTATAAGCGTGACATCGATGAAGGGGGTTGGCAGGATAGGGGTTAGGGGTTAGGGGAGAGAGTTTGACGACGAGAGAGGATAGGGGAGGCACGAAGCGACATTTGGTAAAATTTCGTTACTAAAATCGGATAAAAGATGAGCTCATGCGATCGAAGGAAAAGGGGTTGGTGAGAGGGGGGGGGGAGTGAGGGAAATAAATCGAAATTTCCAAATAAATTGACTGCCTCGTACGTGTTCGCCGATAAAGATCAAATACCAACATGTCGATAACGGTGTTGGTATTGATATTTCGGAGGGATGGGGAGAGTGGGGGTAGAAGTGTGAGTGGAGGTGGAGGTGGGGATGGAGGTGGGTGGGGGGTGGGAGGGAACGATAAGTACTAATTGTAAGCTCTATTCGTTCGTTCGTTCGTTCATTCGTCCGTTCGTTCGTTCGTTCCGTTCGTTCGTTCATTCGTTCGTTCGTTCGCAGCACGTTACGCGGAGAATTAACGACGAACGAAATAATATTCTTTCGGGAAATGCGAGGCTTCCTGAATGACGCACTCGCACGAATAATACGATCGATAATTAAATTTTAATTTCGCCGGGTCACGAGCAACGCCAGTAGGCGGGCCAGACACCGATCAAAATTCGATGGGCGAGTTCGCTTCACTACTCATAGCCATGTTCTCTCTCTTCCTCTCTCTCTCTCTTTCTCGTTATACGGACTTATTACAACGCTTTGCGTACAAAGGGTGTATTTAATTAACATGATAATTAACGTTAACATGGCTTGCACACACACACACACACACACACACACACACACACACACACACACACACACACACACACACACACACACAAACCACAAAATATCTATATATTTGTATACATATTCCAATGTGTTGTTCTACCATCATTCTTCTATTTTATTGAATAGAGAAGCTAATCCGATATTTTTTTTCTTTTTTAAATTCACGACTTAGACCTGAACGATACAATTACCGATTGAACTTGATCAACGTTACGTTATATATCGAACGTATTGATTTTTAACACTCGATTTACGGATATTGATGGTATAAATATTATTACTGAAACCCAGAGGTACATTATTGATGGGGTAAAATTTTAAATGTGATTTCTTTTTTTTCCTCACGTCGTCGTTGTCGTCGTCGTCGTCGTCGTCGTCGTCGCCGTCGTTGTTACTACGTTACATATCAACGTTTCGTTTAATTTTAAATTAATTATAAAAATGTTAAATAAATTAAAATGTATTTGTGTGTGCGTGTATGTGTGCGCGCGCGTATTCGTATCATTAGATCGATCGAGAACCGGCAGAAATTGTTTAAAAAATAATTTGTTACTAATTATAAACTAAATATTACTTTTAATTAATTTAATATATTAAAAAAAGAAGAAATCGAAAAAGTGGAAAAATAATTAAATACGAAATAAATATTATCAATTATGATTTCTATTATTTTAATCAACGTAACTACTTGGAATCGGTCGAACAAGACCGTTTCCGTAAATCTTTGAAGTTCAAGCAATTAAACAGGAGTATCGTAGCGAAAAATTAGAAAGACGAAACTTAATAGAACTTAATAGAACCAATAATCATTAGGTATGGGATAATCTATATTTACCATTCAATTGATTCAAATCGGATCGTTCCGTTCGGATCTTCTCCCTAAGGATAAGAGGTGCCCCTCCGGTGAAGTCCGCAACCGTCGCAGCATAGAGCTGTCCCTCTGAAACAGAGAAACGTTTCTGTCAAAATGTCACGTTGCAGACATTTACCTTGTGCCAGGACGTTTAGTATGGTTAGTTAGGGTGTCCAGGATGGGAGTAGGGTCGTCAAATTCACGATTATAACAGTCGACGGAGACGGTAAAGGCGACCCTCCTCCTCTAGGGTTAATTTTCACATCCTCCCGTGTCACACTACGATGAAGGTGGTAGAAAGCATTCATGGAATCCTTCTTCTCCTAATCTTCGAGAAGAACCCCTCTAACCTTTACTGTCTTTCGACCTTGTGCTATGTCTACCGCGTTACGTGTT
>OU426870.1:4304756-4322256 GCA_911387685.1 Dolichovespula media
GTTAATTTGTTTACCGCGAGTCCTGGAAAATAGAATTAAAGTAGAAAGTATGTAATATCACAGAAACGCGCGTATCACAGTTGCCAATCACATAAACACAAACACGTACACGCACACATCGTATATACTTAAAATAATCGACTCGATCGTAATTACGCTCGAAAGAGTATTATACCGAAACAATTTCGCTCAGGCGTAAATAATAAATGATGTGTATTCATTCTCTCTCTCTCTCTCTCTCTCTCTCTCTCTCTCTCTCTCTCTCTCTCTCTCTCTCTCTCTGTCTTTCTCCCTTATTTGGTGTCATGAAAGACCCGAATCGATAGTGATCCATCCTGGTAGTACAAGACCGATCAGTTCGTAGGTTTCGAAAGAATACGGTCGATGTATGAAGTTACTTGTCCGAATAGTTCATAGGGCTTCGTTGTCAAACTGTGCCGTCGTTTGACTCGATTCATTTTATTTGCGACGAGCTTATCTAGCGCTTTTAAAAGAGAGAGAGAGAGAGAGAGAGAGAGAGAGAGGAGTTCTAGATAAAAGTAGAACGAGGTATTCGTAGTGAACCTGTTTTTACGTAGGGTCACTTTTCTTTCCTACCCCCAACCTCCTCGCCCCCATCTTCACTCCCTTCTATCTTTTATCTTTCTCTGTCGCATTGCGATATTTCGCGATAAGAGTAGGTAGGTAAGTAAGCAAGTAAATAAGTATGCGTCTTTGTAGTTATCGAATACGTAGAAAATATTCCTTCGCTTTCATATTTTTCTTTCTTTTTTATATCGTCCTCGTTTAATGATTAATGAATTAACAAAAGTGAAAGAATATCAGTTCGATCGTTAATTCTCCGTTGCTTTATATATTCCTCGTAGGAAACATTGAAGAAAGTAAAAAGAACTTCCATAAATAGATAATTATTTCCTTCCCTAATATTGGATGCAGATGGGCATCGTTAATGAAAAACGAAAAAAGAAACAAAAAAAAAAAAAAACAAACAATGAAGGAGAAAAGAGGTATCGCAGCTGTACGTTTAAATTAAGGGTAACTAAGTACGAATTTGTCGAGTTCGAAGCTAAAGCAACCGGAATAGATTACGCGAGAGTGCTACTAGTAATAAGTAGTATGCGGAGAGTTGTCACATGTTCTCTATCTCTCTTTCTCTCTCTCTCTCTCTCTTTCTCTCTTGCATGCACTCCAATACGCACTTTCTCTCTCTCTCTCTCTCTCTCTCTCTCTCTCTCTCTCTCTCTCTCTAGAATACATCCCACAAACACACTGTTTCTCTCTCTCTCTCTCTCTCTCTCTCTCTCTCTCTCTCTCTCGTACTATTTCTCTTGTAGTGTAGATTCGTGCAACCTGACGGACCCATTACGCGGAGAGAACGGAGACGTAAATACTCATGAGTCGGCTGACACGTTCTTGCGGCTCTTGTAACTAATGCGCGAGAACTCGTACGACGTATTACGTACGTACGTATGTATGCATGCTTGCTTGCATGCATGCATGCATGCATGCATGTATGTATGTAAGTACGTTTCGTTCGCCGATGCAACGCAACGGCTGACACGCGGAATAGATGCCAGTCTGTTCTTCTACGCCCTCTTTCCTCGAGATCGCATTACCGATCGCGTTTTGCCGCACCTATACCTCTCCCTCTCCCTCTTTCTCTCTCACTCTTCCTCCACTTCTACTTCTCCCTATCCCTCTCTCTCGCACCTTCCTCTTACCATTTTCCTCCTTCTTCCTTGTATTTCGCGCACGTGTCTACGAACGGTCTCGATTTTCCTCGTTCCATTCCTAAATAAGGAATTTATAGAACGATAAAGATCGATTCTTCGCCGGTGTATTTAAGAATAATGGAGAATTCTTAGAGTACGGAATATAAGAAAAAGAAAGAACAAAAGAAGAAGAAATGGAAACAAACAACAAAAATAGAAATAAATATGAATAACATATGAGATGATATAAAAAGTTTGTGACGATTGCCATTTATAATCAATGTGAGATATTAGAATTGAAACGAGTTGATAAGTTAAAAAAAAAAAAAAAAGAAGAAGAAAATTTATAAATATTCGATCCAATTTCTCCGTTAGATCTATGCGCAGAATTAAATACTTTTTTAGCATCATTGAACATTCACGTATATATCCATGTAAATATATAAATGTGTGTGTATATGTGTATGTATGTATGGAGAAATGGGACGAAAATATATTCGATGAATTCGTCGATGATATTATAATTAATGAAATTATATTAAAGTATTAAAATAGTTAATATGAATAATTTAGTAAAGTATTCAAATTAATGAAGAAAAGGATGCTCTTTTATTTTATATACGTTTTCCATTGGATCGATAAATATAAAAATTTTAAATATTTAGAAATCGGTATAAGATTTAAAATAATAACTTTTGGAGATTATATCAATACTTTTAATACGAACGTTCGTTTATTTTGGATATTATTTATTTCTATAAAAATTATTTAAAAAGGAAATTGATAAAAGAAAGACATGTTTAATTGCAAAATAGGAATCCTCTGTGAGATCACGTGAGTTTTAAGTTTTATATACTCATTATATTCTTTTTGTCATCTAAATATCATCGTTCCTATACCATAAATGAATTTTGTAATTATATTATAACATATATTGGTATAATATATTATATTCTATATTTAGTACATTATAATTATTATAATATATCATAAATTATATTTAATATATAATTATCATAATAATTATATTGCACTATAAAATATATATTATAATTAATAAGTATAATTATTTTATTGTAAGATACATTATAACTTTTAGATTATATAATTTTTTATTAGACATAAAAAGAACGTTTGATTATAGATGGGTCAATTCTTTTTTCAGTGCAAACGGCACGAACGTTAAAAAAAGTTGTACCAATCAATTTATTGTTATAAACTTTAAATAACAATCGAAATATCTTGTTCTTTTTAATGAAAAAAGGAAACAAAGAATATGTAGTTTATATTTCGTTTGTTTCGATCTTGTCGTAAATACGGCGAGCAAATATACGAAGGCTTTTATTGTTAAAGAAAGAAAAAAGAAAAAAGGAAAAAAAAGGAAAAAGAAAAAAGGAAAAAGAAAAAATGAAAAAGAAAAAGGGAAAAGGAAAAAGAAAAATCCTAGATTGTACTTTCTTCCTTTCTTTTTGTTAATAAAAATCGTGGAATAAAGAGAACGTTGGGTTTTAGAAATTTCCATGTATAATGCAGCTGGGAAAACATAAAT
The DNA here is from genome assembly GCA_911387685.1 of Dolichovespula media. NCBI lineage: Eukaryota > Metazoa > Arthropoda > Insecta > Hymenoptera > Vespidae > Dolichovespula > Dolichovespula media. The sequence goes on from OU426870.1 coordinate 4,308,018, forward strand.
ATACGTAAAACTTGTAAATACAAGTTAATATGACAATGTTTATCCCGTGAATTTGAAAACAAAGGAAATGGCACTTGCTTTTGTCAAGCGATTTTACGGTATTCCATTATACTGAACTGATTGCATCGAATGTGCCGGTTAACCGCGCGTAAACAATTCATTGATTTTAACGATTGATATATTACATATGTATTACTGTAAAAACGAATAAATCCTGTCCTCGAGGTATCTAACAAAATGATAAAACTAAAAGTGTATTTTAAAAAATGAATTCATGAAATGTATCGATAACATTAGGTATCATATATATATATATATATATATATATATATATATATATATATATATAGATAGATAGATATACATTTTGTAACATTATCTCCTCCTAATTATACATTATTTGTTTATTTTATAGTAAACAGTAATAGTTTAATAACAATTTTGGATATTGCGCCCGTATAATATAATCATAACGTTATCTAATAATTTAATGTATATTAATAATATAATAGATATTAAATAATAATTTAATCATTAAGAAAAGAGAAATAGTATTAACACATAATTTGTATTGTCAATGGAAAGAATTATGGGATGATTTTTACATTTTTATCCTCCTTTCTTTTCTTTTTATAGTAAATCTTATAATAAAAATATAATATTTATTATAAAGATTACATGCTCTATAAGAATATCTATTTTTCAATTTCACATGAATACAAATACGTCCATCATTCATATTTGTATAATATTTAATCCTCACAAAACAAGTTCATGAAGAAACAAGCAAAAAGTGACCCGTATTATTAGTTAAACAACGTGTATAGTATTAATTAAAAAAAAGACGAAAAAAAAGAACAAAGAACATCAAATAAAGTATAATCAAAAAATCAATCTCGTTAGTTCAACGAGTATAAAGATTGGTGAAATTCAAATTCGCCAAGAGAATACAGTTGATTATTATATTATTTACAAATAAATACGTGCGGCCTCAAAAACAGACATAATACTATCACGAGTAGAGAAAAGCGGCAACGAGAAAATAATGGCGGCGAGTGGATATTGCGTGTATGGTTGTCACGCACGCGGAACTTATAAGCACTCGTGACACGAGCGCGACGTGTGCACTCGTTGAGTGCTCTATGCGTGCTCATCCTCTTCCTCTCGTTCCGTTTTGTATATATATATATATATATTACACACACACACACATACATATATATATATGTATATATATATGTATATATATATATATGTATATATATATGTATATATATATATATGTATATATATATATATATGTATATATATATATATGTGCGCATGTATGTACGTATGTACGTATATGTGTATGTATATGTGTCGGATCATCTGTAAATACGTCAGTAACATCCACCACCCAAATACGCACATATACATATCTGTATATTTATACGTAGGTATAATTAATATATATATATATATATATATATATATATATATATATATATATATATATATATATTAATATATTTGTATGTAGGTATAATTACACATACATATATTTACTTATGTGAATTTTAATATATATACATATATATATGTATGTTTGTATGTATGAATGGATAGCGACAGAGAAGGGGGTGGGGTAGGGAGGATACGTCGACCAATGACGATAACGACGACGAGACCACTCGTTGAACGAAGGATCGGGAACGCTCGAGTACCCAATTCACTTTGTCAAAACCACGCGAGTCTCTGATAATGTACGATTGGAAAATGTATTACAGCTATTTCGCGACGAAATGTATAAAAAGAAAAAAAAAACAAAATAGAAAAAAGAAAGCAATAGACGTTTTTTCTTGTCGATAACGACGAGGAGTCGAGACATAGTTTATTTATTTATTTTCTTTCTTCCTTTCTTTTTTCCTCTTTTTGTTTTTTTCTTTTATATATTTGACGAACGTTCTCCCCACCCCCCTCTAACCCCTACGACGACGATGTTTCCCTTGATTTTTTTTATATCAGTTTCGAATCATTTCTGTCTAGATAATTATTCAGTGTACAAACGATAAAATCATCCTTTTATTTTTCTGTCTTTTAAAAATGCAGGAACATCGGAGATTTCATAAAATATCTTTAGAATATATTTATCCAAAGGTATCGCGATTGTTTTTATCTACGATAACGAAATTAATTTAGGCGGATCTTATTTTATATCCACGGATATTTTGCCTGACTTTTCAAATAATAATCGATTAATTAAAAGGTATATAACTCTCTCGCTCTTTTCTTCTTCGGTTATTAATAGAGTTAATAACAATTTCTTTTTTTGTTTCTAATTTATATTACCCATTCCACTTTTCTCTTTATTTTTTTTTATTTCTTTGTTTAAAGTAAACGAAAGGATCGACTTTTTAACCGGGTCATGATATTTTTCGAAAAATATCTTTCTCGTACATTTAAAAATATCTAAGGTAGAAAACGTTCTCGGACGTTACTGATATGTGGTAGCGTCTAACACTGTTCCCAGGACATCGGGAAAGATGTAAAAGCATATATGTACGTCGTTTCTCTTTCCTTGCCTTTCATTTTCCTTCGTTCGAATCTGAAAAAGCTCTTGGCGCCGTTACGTTTTCTTCGTATCGTAGTGGAAAATGAAAAGAAAAGAAAAGGAAAAAGAAAAGAAAAAAAAAAAGATAGAAGATAGAAAAAAGAAGGAGAGAAAAAAAAAGAAAAAAGAAAGAGTAGGAAGAAGGAAAGTAACCGAGATAGCAATGGAGTATTCCCATTTAAATGCGTCCCTCCTCTCCCTCTTTTTCTTTCTCTCTCTGTGTGTGTGTGTGTGTGTGTGTATTGTATGTGTGTATGTATCTACAGATTGTGTATACAACCTTTTGCAGAAACGAAGTCAACGCCTGGAATCCCTTCGTATAATTTTCACACAAAACACGCGCGCGAGATGTTTAACCTCAGTTCGAAAAAAAGGAAAAATAAAGAAGAAAAAAAAAAAAAAAGAGGCAGCCGTATGCTCGCGCGTGTTCGCGCGGAGATAACGCGGTGAACTCGATTTTTGTGTATGCACATTTTTCTCTATCTTTCTTTTGGCCTTTCCCTTCTCCCTCTCTCCCTTCCTCTCTCTTTCTCTCTCTTTCTCTTTCTCACTCTTTCTATCTCATTGTGGAAAGATATCGGAATTCACTGAATGTACGAAGTATTGGATTTATTATATAAAGAATAGATCGATGGCTATAATATTACCTAGTGTAATTGACATTAATATTGAATGTATTAGTCTTGTTTGAATAAAAATTATTTATTAAATATTTATTAAATAATTTATTAATGATATATATATATATATATATATATATATATATAAATGTTAAATAATTGAAATTAGTTTGTAAATTATTTATCACACTTTTTTCTTTTTACCTTTTTAATTAATTTTTGTGTACTTTTCACTATCTTTTTCTCTTCGTTGTTAAATTAGAAACTCACTAATGTACGTAATATACATAGAATATATTGATAACTATAATTTATTATAATTATAGCTAATAATTTTAAAATCAAAGAATACGAAATTATTTAGTAGTTCGTTGATAAATGTAATGTGCCCATAAAAAAAAAGATATACTGACAATGGGTATGTATTATGTATGTACAATAATAATACAATAATGCATGAATATATGCACGTACAAAAAAAAACACATGATCGCGAATATGTAGTTCACCTTGTACCATTTATCTTTTCATCCCTTTTACATTTTTATTCATTTTTTTTTACATTTTTGTTTAAAACATCTTGCGAACTAATCATATTTTGAAATTTTATTTGAAAACAAATTCTAAACATCTATCTAAAAAATGTCAATAACCTTGAAATCTCTTTAAAAAAGTCTTTATCATTTGTCAAACCCCTAAAAATAATTTAATTTCGTCACGAGTGATTTTTTTTTGTTCATAAAACCAAAATTAACGGAGATATTTCCGGTAGGAATAGCTATTATACTATTATTTAATATTAATATTATATATGTATATTTAATATATATATACAATAACAAGTATATATTTAAAATTAATATTAAATTAATAAATGTTATTAATTACTTATACAATGTACTTGTTAATAATACAATAAGTTATGTATATCCTGTATGTATATATGTATGTATGTATGTATCGAGGACCATAGGACAAAGCAATCGACATGATTTTGTTAGTAGATGAAGATGAAAAAAATATTATAGAGGTTGGCCAAAGTGTGATCACCATTAGTTATGGAAAAGTTTTCGCTTTATCTTGTAAAAAGAATACAAAAGATAAAGCGGAAACTTTCGTAAATAGATATTAATTTTTTTTTTATCATTGGATATAAACTTCTTTAATAAATTAATATTTATGATCAATCTATGCGAAATAATGCATTAAATTATCCATCTATTATTTTAATCGATCATCAATTAATGTCTATGTACGTTTTCCTTTCTCTTTCCTTCTTTTTCTTTGTTTATTTCTTTCTTTTTCTCTTCGTTCGAAAATTCTAAATTTAATTTACAAATTTCAATCTTTTTTTAAAAAATACCGAAATAATTTATGTAGTATAGAAAAAAAAAACAATAACTATTCACAATTACATTTCAAAAAATAATAACATACAAAATTGTTTCATAAATTCGTTAATAAATACGTAATTTATTAAATATTTTAATGTAAATTTTTAATTCACTTTCATATATAACCCATTCTTCGTAATACTAAGTTCATCTAAAAATCGGCGAATGAAATATTATTCACAAATATTTTAATAACGATCATTTATACAAAAAAAAAAAACAAAAACAAATAGAATAAATTACTTCGACCGCATTTGCAATTCATTGCTTAATCCCGCGATTTATATTTTATATATATATATATATATATATATATATATATATATAAAGAAAAAAAAGAAAACAAAAAAAAAATAAAAGGAAATCAATTACTTCGATCGAATTTGCAATTCATTTTTTAATATCATTTTTCAATATCGTACATTTTTACGATTAATATTAGATCATCAAAAAAATGTTTTTTTTAACCCTAGTTGTGTCTGTGGGGAAGAGGGGGGGTGTAGGACACACCACACCAACTTCGAGCTCAATTAAAACAATTTACGCATTGCACGATTCGTGAATTTTTTCTTCTAATAACAGAATTGGAAACGCGTTTTCAAACCTACTGATTATTATTTCGGAGGCTTCATAGAATATACAGTATCATTTTGGAGTTAAAATTATTTATTCTGTATAAATGGTAACTGTTCAAAGTGCCTGGGGTGTAGTGTACCACAAATGTACAACTTGAAATTATTTTGAGGTGCGAACAACTACGGTTAAATATCACATATGGTAATTCCAAAATTAAAGATATATTATGTACACGGTTACGTAGGTAATACACTCCAATGATTTTCGTGACGGGAAATTTAAAAGACAAAAAGAAGAAATAAAAAAAGAATTAAAAAGAAGAAGAAGAAGTCGTTGGAAGGCTTACCAACGAAGACGGCCGTACTGTTGTGCCTTGGATCGTGAGGACAGAGACCTAAAGCTTCCATCTCGCTCTTTAACGTGTACGCGCCATCCTGGAATACAGATTAGAAAAGGGTTTAGAACGGAGCTGTTCCTTCGACATCCTCTTCGAGCTATCGAGAATATTGATCGTGTCATGTTTAGCATATATATCGCTTTGATACTTGTTCTCTTAACCCATTGAAGTAAGATATGTATGTATTGTACGAATACATAATACATACTTACATACATAATTATTAGGAAGTAGTTCAATTTGTATGTTAAAATTTGTAAAAAATAAATTAGACGCGATAACGTATAAAATACGGATTCGTACAAAACGAGGAAAAAATATTTCTAACTCGTTGGTATATCCAAGTATGATCGGATATTGTATTTTTTCTAATCGGAATTATTTTCGAATTTAATTCATCTACTTCTTCGATTGTTATAATGAAAATAATAATTTATTTCTAATTATAATTTATAATAATAATAATTTACGGGTATGAGTATTTTTAATTATACAATATTTTTATGTAATAAACGTAGATCTATTTGTTCAATATTTAATATTTGTTATATAATAGTGAATTATTTAAACAATTGCTTAATCCATCCATACTTGTATAACTTATGTGATTTACATAATTCTTGTATTATATGAATGTTAATATAAATATATATATATATATATATATATATATATATATATTTTACTCGTCTATTTGTTCAATTCCTATTATTTGTTATAACATATAGAGTTAATTAGAAAATTGTTTCCAAATATATTTCGAAAAAAAAAATTTTTTTTATAGGTTTTCAATAAATTAATTAATAGGGAATAATAAAGCGGCAGAGTTGCCACTTTATTCACCGTGGTCAACAATTACACGCCACGCGTTAAAAGAACAAGAAAAAAAGAAGAAGAAGAAGAAGAAGAAAAAGAAGAAGAAGGAGAAGAAGAAAAAGAAGAAAGAACTTAACAAAGTTTCACAACTTTCGTGCTTGTCGAAAAGTGAAAAGTTTTTGTGGCGAACGATCGCTATCTTTCATTTCTTTTTTCGTAAAACGTTACTTCGATAGAGTTAACTTCTTCGCTCGGTCGTTTCTTATATGAAAGTGGAACACGCAGAGAGCTCGATTGTGTAACGTGATAGTCGGTAACGGATGAGAAGTGGCTCGGAAAAAGCGTATAAACGGGCTCACACAATATATGTCTATATGACTGCCTCTCTCTCTCTCTCTCTTTCTCACACACTCTCTCTTTCTTTCGCATAACAGAGTTTCCTTCCTTCCGTTTGCGTTAAAAAAAAAAAAAAGAAAAACCTGAAACTGTATTTTCGTTCTTTGTAGCAGAACAAATCTTGGTGCATCGCGAATGGTTTTCGGGGCGACACGAGTCCATCCGGAAAAACATCTCGAGCTCGTTTCCCTTCTGAGTTACTATTACAGGTACTAGTAGTAGTAATGTAGTGGTCGTGATGGTGGTGGTGGGGGTAGTGATGATAGTAACACCCGTTTGTTTATCTTCTTTTTTCCTTTTGTTACATGCCCGTTTTATTCCATTGTTCGTTGTTACATTTCACATCGTCGAATGAACAACTCGCGTTTACGTCGTTTATAGGAACTCGCACGGCTGATCTTTTATTTTATTTTATTTTATTTTCTTCTTTGCTTTTTGTATAATTTTCTGATTTTTCTTTTACTTCTTTATTTCTTTTCTTTTCTTTTCTTTTCTTTTTTTTTTTTTTATTTATTTCATCTCTAAAGAGAATAATTACAGGTATCGTTTGTTAATCAGTGAACGATGGTGCCATCTCTAATGAGTTTTATATATAAAATTGTTGATTCTATGAATAAACAAATAAATATATATATATTTATTTATTTATTTTGCTTCTTCAGGGAAAAAAAAAGAAAGACGAAATTAAAAAAAAAAAAAAGAGAGAGAAGAAAGGGAGGAAAAGGAATTATGGAAATCATTGAAGGATCGTATCGATTTATGCGTGAGCACAAAGTTGCCTCTAGGAATTAATTTCTCTCGATATTCTGCAGTGTTTCTTTCATTTTTTTTTTTTTACGTTCTTTTTCGTTCTATTCCTATTTTGTTTGTTTGTTTCTTTTTTAGTTTTGTTTAATCGAAAAAAGATTCGACCGTTTCGATCCCTCGCCTCGATTTATAATTTCTTCCATTTTCCCCCCCATTCTTTTTTTCTTCTTTTTTTGTCGCGATCGAGCGACGCCACAGTGGCATTTGAAAAAATCGTCAACGATCGTAACAACAAACGTTCCTAAAAAACAGAAAACAACTAAAAATCGAGAACAATCGAAGGCACGAAGCCAAATTTTTGTATCGCACGTGATATGCGGAGTAACACACCCATGTAAAAGTGTAGCTACTTTTTCTATTTTCTTTTCCTCCTTTTTCTCTACTCTTGCCTTTTTTCATCTTTTTCTTTTTCAAATCTTTCTTCTTTCTTTTTAGAGAGAACAAAGAAAAGAGTGAAAATCGCGAGGAAACCGCTTTGCGCGATATTGTGTCGTCGAAAGCACGCGCGTACACACACACACACACACACACACACACACACATATGCATTTTTTTCGAGGTGAGTGTTATCAAGTAAAGAAAAAAGGAGGGAAAAAATAAAATTGAGATAAAGAGAATTCGTTTAATCGATAGCACGCTCGTTTTAACGAGAATGAAAGGAGTGATAGAGACGGAGAATGTAGTCGAAAAATCTCGATACATTTCGTTCTAACGTCAGGATGAGGAGGCAACCGGGCAGATAATTGCAATCAGCACCGCATTGAAAACGATACTCGTCAAGTGCACGTGATCGGAATGGAAGTCGATTTGATCGTTATCTCGCGCTTTATCGATGCACTTTCACGAACTCTTCGACGAGCTGGAGTTGAGCTTTTCGATTACCTCTGGAATTTTCTCGTTATCATTGGATTTTATACGTCTTTCCTAAACCTGCCACTTTGATCTGCACCAAAGAACATACGATTTACGTTGATTCTTCATCCTTCTCTCTCTCTCTCTCTCTCTCTCTCTCTCTCTGCTCTCTCTCTTTCTCTATCTTCCTCTTTCTTTCTCTTTTTTTCTTCTCTTTATTTTTGCTATTTATTTTAAATTTTCATTATTAATTTATTTAATTTATTAGTTTATTTAATTATAACATTATACATCATATTATACATAATGTGAATTATTTGTTCATTCGAATGAATATAATAATTATACAAGATTTGAGGGTTTATTATTGAAAAAAAAAGGAAAAAGTGACATTTTCTAATTATTTTCAAGAGGATATATAAATAAAGAGAAAGAACGAGTTTTTTCTTTTATAAAAAAAAAATTAGAGAGCTGAATTATGCATTAATAATATCTCTTTCTTTTTAATTTAGTTTTTTCGTTTAATTAACTTAAAATGGACAAGTTACATAGAATACGGTCCTCTTTACAAGTTACGATACATGCGTATGTAACTTTTAACTATTACAACAATAAATAGAGATGAAAATTCGTTTATTAGTAATCAAAAGTAATTAAAAAGGTCGACGATCACTTAAAAAAGAGAATCAAAAATTATGAAATTAAGCTAAAAAATAAATTTGTTAATACATAAAGATTGTCAGAGCATACGACGACTGAAAATTATTTATTAAATAATATTTCACTATTATTAATTTATTATTAAATAAAATATGTATATCAATTACTATATAACATGAATCGAAATTTTTGCATTATGTTATATGAATCAGTATTGTTCTATGAATCATTATTAAAAATGGGAATCTGTTAAATGATCTTATAATTAGGAAACAAAAAATAATTATTATTAATTATAAAAATAAATTATAATATACGAACGCATGTCACAATTTTTGTGTTTTCGTTATACGAATCAGCATTACATGAATACCCGTTATAAATAGAAATTTACAGTACTATACAAAATCTTATAAGTAAAAAGAGAAAGAAACAACAAAAGAGAAAAGAAAGAAGAATTATTACAAAACAATAATTAAAATATAAGAATATTTTTTTCGAACATTTCAAATACACTAACGGTTTCGTGAATATTTATGAGAATTAATATTATTTTACTATACTCGAGCCATTTAAGTTTCACGTAATTAAAATTAAAGAATAATTCCTTCGTCTCGTTTTCTTAACTCTCGCATATACACGCTTAATTTATTTATTATTAATATCCAATAAATAAATAAATAAATAAATAAATAAAATGACCAAGGTATTCAGTTAAAATTTTAGTATTTGTGAAGTATTCCGTCATAGGAAAAGTTTAGAAACAGTTGATATAGATCAAACACGATGGATCAAACATTGAACATTTTCTCGATAAACTTCTTTTTCTTTTTTTTTTACAAAGTTCTCATATGTATACATATATACATATATATACACATATATATATATATATATATATAGTATATAAGTACATATAAGTATATATAAGTACATATACTATCGTACAAAAGAATGTACATACGTAAAAGAGAACAAGAGAAAAAAGAGAAAGAGAGAGAGAGAGAGAGAGAGAGAGAGAGAGAGAGAGAGAGAAGAGAAAGAGAAAGAGAAAGAGAGCAAAAGAGAGAGATAGAGAATATTTGATCGTCCGATCAAATTCGTATGCCGGTCTCGTCCTCGACTCGCTTCGTAGTCCGGATTGAGTTAGCCTATCATTGCACGAGTTGCGATATATACGAGAATCGCTCGTAAAATCGGGGAGAGGATCGTGGCCGATGCTGAACGACGAGGACGAAACGGACGATGAGGACGATGAGGAGGAGGAAGAAGAGGAAGGGAACTGAGAAGTACGACGTAGAGAGACGTTGAAAAAAGAAGAAGCAGAAGAAGAGGCGGGAGAAGGAGAAGAAGGAAGAGAGGAAGAGGGAGAAGGAGGAGGAGGAGGAGGAAGAGGAGGAGAAGGCAAACGGGAGGTGAGTGCAACCAATGAATACGAGATTTTACTTCTTTTTTTTATCCCTTTACTCAACCCCTTATATCTTTTCAACTCTTTCACCACGATATCATCATCCTCTCTCCATCCATGTGGATGAATTATAATAGTACTTATATGTTTGCAAATATATGTAGTTATATGTTATATGTATAATTAACATCTATGTAGGTATATATATATATATATATGTTCGTGTGTGTGTGTGTATATTTTTTAACATTGCATCGAACATGATAAAACGAACTTAGACTATTTATTGGAAGAGCTGTTAATAAATGAATTAAAAATTTAAAGGATTATCGATAATTTTAAACTTTGTTGATACGTTTTGGTTAAGTCTCATCTATATCGATATGTGTGTGTGTGTGTGTGTGTGTGTATGCGTGTATTTCTACGGTTCCAACAAACATGTATTTCTACAGTTGATTCAAACAGACATGATTAAACGAAATTAGATTATTTATTGGAAGCGAAGTTAAAAAATGAATTAAAAATTTAAAGGACATAAATCGATAATATTAAACATTTATTCCCACGTTTCGGTTTAGTTTCATTTAGGTAGTTATGCGTGTTTGTACGTATATTTCTACGGTTCCACCAAACATGTATTTCAATATTTTCTTTAAACAGATATGATAAAACGAAATTAGGCTAGGTATTGGAAGAAAAGTTAATAACAGAATTAAAAACTCTAGGACTATCAATAATATTATGGATATATATATATATATATATATATATATATATATATATATATATGAATATATATATAGATGATCGAATATATAAATATTCTCATTTATATGTGTGTGTGTGTTAAAAAACACACATATAACAAACAGTTATTTCTACGGTTGTATCGAACAGACATGATAATACGAAATTAGGTTATTTATTAAAAGGAAGGTTAATAAATGAATTAAAAAATAAAAGGGTTATCAATAGAGATCGTTTCACATTTCAATTAAGTCTAAGTTAAATCTCATTTCCGCTTTCATAATTTACATTAGAGGAATATTCTACGACGAATCGATGATCTAATTGATTTTAAAACCGAACGGAAACGTTTGATTGTATACACTTAAATTAAATAGTTACGGTAATGTTAAAATCACAATGGTCGAACAATCAGAACAGATATTGATTTCGAAATAGTACAGATCGACCCTTAAATCGAGTCTTTCGATATTCTAACTATTCCAATATATCTACGTATTTATTTATTTGTATATATACATATACATATACGTACGTTAAGTTCAGGAAAGAGTTATGCCGAATTTGCGATGGATTGATTTTTTTTCTGTTTATTTTTATTTGTACGTTTGTATAGAGAAGTTCTCCTCCTCCTCTTATTCCTCTCTCTAATATACACACACCCATAAACACACACACACACACAGACATATAAACATACTACTCTTATATACCGATTAATCTGCGTAATCGAGAAAAACTCGTGGCGATCTGAGTGTAGAAATTCGTTTTATCAGGAGGAGCGGCATGCACGGTGGCATACTGAAAAGCGTGTAATTACAGGAAGTTCAAGGAACTGAATCTAAAGGCAAATGGATGAACGAACACCGAGGGTACAGGGAGAGGGAATAACGTTGGAACGAAATGCACCGAGACCGAAGCGAAATGAAACGAAACGAAACGAAATGGACGATTAAACCGAAGATAAGAACAATGTTCCTGACGTGACGGGCCTAAAAAAGCAGAGCTTCCAACCTTTTATTTATATTCATATGAAATTTCTTTTATTATCTAAACGTACAACTTGAAAAATTCATTGCGGATATTATTATTATTATTATTATTATTATTATTATTATTATTATTATTATGTTTATTATTATTACTATAATTATCATCATCATCATTATCATCATTATTATTATTATCATCATTTAAACAATTATTGATGATCTCTCAATTATTATCCAAGACAATAACGAATTTAATGATATTTTCTATTCATTGAACTGGTATTGTATTGCAAAATTGAATTAACGATTAGTTATATTACATAGATTGTTTAATAATAATATTATATTAACGCACGATAAATTGTTTTATTTTTAATTTTAAAGAAACGTAACACGTACATGTATGTATACATTTATGCGTATACGTGATCGTATACTTTTTCGATAAGATTAATTTTAATTCGCTAAACTCTGCTCGCGTTATAATTATTTTCTTAGTTTATTATCAAATTTTGATCCGATATTTTCTTATTTTTTTTTTTTTACTTCTGATATCTTATATATATTTACCTATATATATATATATATATACCATGTATTACAGGGTGCGTATAAGTTATCAATTAAAACGTAATTTTTTGAACGTATTTATGAATTTAATAATTTATTCGAATTTTTTTTTCTTTAAATCCATCTTTTAATTTTTTATTTCGATGTTCAAATGACATCGAAACGGACTAATTTGAACATGGATTATGAAATAAACTTATTAAATTAAATCGTTAACATAGACTGTATCTAATAATGTAATTATCTATATCTAATGATTTTTTGCTTTCAGTTTTCATAGAAAATCTAAATACTCGGTTATTATTGTTATTAAAGAAATGCAATTCAATATTTTTAACAATTATAATAATACGGTGGAATAATACAATGGAATAACTACTAAGCAATGAAATTGTAGAAATTATTATTGAATTGAATTGAAATTAAATGGATTGAAATTTTTCTTTCGTTTCTTTTTTGTTTATTTTTTAATATACTGTCGTTTTATACATTTGAAACAACTGACAATAGATCAATGATAATTATAAGTTATAGTTTAATAATATATAATAATAAGCTTTGAAAAGGACAAACGACATTTTCCGAATGTTAAGAATTATTATATTCGTAATTTCATACATAATAAACCTGTATTCGATATTACAAACACGCACATATGTACACTTTGAAAGTAATTTTTTAATTAATCTATTTCCTACTTCGTGATTTGTTTTATTAATTAAATAAAGTGAGCCCCCATATAATGTAAAAAATATCTATATCGAAGAAAAAAAAAAAAATGGAAAAAAAGATGCGAAACGAAAATTAATACATTACTTAATTCTACCGAATTATATATGTGTGTGTATGTGTGTGTGTGTGTGTGTGTATATATAAATATTTATTCGTAACAAATTCACCCGAGATTCAGCATGTACATCAAAAGAAATAAATTATAAACCGATCTAATCTTTATTCTCCTTCCACTAAGCCTCCCCATTCTCAATTCCCCTTCTTCCCATCGTACCACCATCACCATCACCATCACCACCATCAACCCCCATCGCTAATTATCATTAATTGGAAAAGTTCAGCCGGGCAAAGTAATGCGTTTTGTTCGACGATGCGGCGGCTTTCGGAGAAAGATTCGTCGAAAGCGCTGCTGGCGTTAGTGATAGAGGAGGTATGGGTAAGAGAGAGAGAGAGAGAGAGAGAGAAGGAGAGAGGGAGGGAGGGAGGGCGAAGACTCGTGATAAATTTCGCGCTGACAGAGTAATTGTAGAGCGCGTCGAGTAAAAGTTGAACGTTTGCAGAACGCGGTCTCCAACTGGCCGTCACGTCGTCGTATTCGATCCCCTCCCTCCCACCTACCCTATATCCTCCCTTTACATCCTTTACAACCCTCTTTCTACCAACCCAAACACCCACCATT
>OU426870.1:4337256-4344756 GCA_911387685.1 Dolichovespula media
TTCCCTTTCTCCTTCTTCTTCTTCTTCTTCTTTTTTCTTTACCTCTACTTCTACTTCTACTTCTTACTTTTCTTCTCCATTATCCCGAAGGAACGCTTTATCTCAAGGTAGAGAACGGAAACGAGCTTCTCTTCGGACCTCCTCCTCGAGGCGTTCCAAACGAAGAAAGAAGGAAGTGAAAGAAAAAGAAAAATAGAGAGAGAGAGAGAGAGAGAGAGAGAGAGAGAGAGAGAGAGAGTGAGAAAAAGAGAGAGAACGAGTATAGTGCCGATGATGACGCCGACCAATGGAATATTTATGACGCCGGACGAAGACGTAATCGAGCTTTCGATCAAAAATAACGCCTTCCTAACGGACTGCCATGACTATACTCCTCGAAGAAGCATCGATCGTTTTCTTGGCTCGAGTCTTCGAACGTGGGCAGACGCTAGTACTTCTATCCTTCTTTTCCTTCTCTCTTCCTCTTCTTCTCACTCTCTCTCTCTCTCTCTCTTTCTCTCTCTTTGTCTTTTTTTCTTTCTTATTCTTCGTCTTCTTCGTCCTTCTTTTGTTCTTATCCTTCTTACTCTTTACTATTCGACAAACGCACTGAGGACGCGAGCCACTCGACGACGCCATATTAGATTCGTTCACGTTGTTTCAAAGACTGTTACACGAAATCACGCGTTTACTTCGTGCGCCACTCTCTCATGTTGACTTCTTCCGATCGATGCAATCCGAGAAGAAGGACATAAAAGAGTTATGGTTGGAACGTGTACTCTTTTGTATTCCTTATAATATACACGTTTCAACGTTTTTCGTCGTTCTTTATGCACATACATACATATATACGCGCGCGCGCGTGTATGTGTGTATCTATGTATATATATTTGCTTTTTTTACAGTTATGTGAAATAATGTTTAAGGTTATCCAGAAAGTTCTTGCTGTTCGTTTCTTCATACCCCCATCAATATACGGTACATGTATCAACAATACCGAAAATTTATAAATTTATATTATAAGTATATTGAAATCGGACGATTCTTATTTTCAAGTTAAAAGAAAAAACTACGTTTCATTGTATAACTTTATAGATCTTATGTATTTTTACGTTTATACATTTCTTTTGTATGCTTTTTTTCTTTTTTTCTCTATCTTATCAGTTTCTTTTTTTTTTTTTCTTTCTAAGGTAATGCGATGATTCATTTTAATTTAGTTCCATCATTCGAGATGGAAGGAGAAGATAGTAAAGCGCGCATTCTTGACGCTTCGTGCTATTTTTTTACCTTCTATTATTTTTTTTTTTTTTTTCTTATTTTCACAGGGAAGGTAAAAACGTAAGATAAATGGGTGATGGAAAAAAAAAAAAAAGAAAAAAAAGAGAAAAAAGTGATTTGTGCTCTTTGCGAAGATGGTATTTCGGCTGAAAGGATTGTTACGAAGTGGTTTGCAAAGTTTAAATCTGAGAATTTCTTTCAAGAATGTAATTTGAAGAAGAAGAACGAACGAGCGGTAAGATCTTTCAATATTGATGATGAACAAATCAAAAGAACGATCGAGAATAATCAGTATTATACGATTCGTGAAATAATATTCGAGGCGCGTGCGCATTTACGAATATTTAATACGATTGACGTCGGGTCAATTCTGTGTGTGTGTGTGTGTGTATAATAATTTGTGCATGGCACCGAAATGAAATCGTTGTTATTGGTTTGTTATGGTATCATCGATCACCGATGACTTCCACAGCGCCATTGGCAAGTTGAGCGTCGGACAGTCATTGGTGTGACCGACCTCCTCCATCTCCCTCTACACAGCCACTCACCTTTCCCTTCCTTTCTAACGGCATTCAATGTGTTAATAAGCTGGATTATTAATCAAGCTTAAACTTTCTGGACAACCCAATACATCAAAAGTTATTATCATTTAATTATAGAGTATTCGCAATATATTAATATTACCAATAAACGTACTCTAGCGGAAAAGAATTAGAAGAGTAGTAGTATTATCGATTTACGAAATCGATTGATTCCAATTGTACGTTCGGTATAAAGGTAACAAACGATAGAAAGCGATAATAATAATAATAATAATAATAATAATAATAATAATAATAATAATAATAATAATAATAATAATAATAATAATAATACGGAAAGAAAAAGGGCGACGATGTATCAGTTGCATATTCATCATTTGGTTTTAACAAAAACAGACTCTGATCTTAAATTCTTGTTATTTTCTAATCGATAGTGATGTTGACTAAATGCATTATTTTGTTTTGTTTTGTTTATGTTTCGTAACATAAATATAAATATATATATATATATATATATATATATAAATATATATATATATATAATAATAAACAAAAATGAGGGTCAAGTAGGACCATTTTTTATCTATCCACAATATTTGGTTATTTGTTCGATCTAGATGGCCAAAAGTCGATTTTGTCAAACTAATCCTATGTAAAAATGAGTTATCTAAAAAAGTTGACTAGCAGAGGCGGGAAGAAGGGGTGGGAGATTGGAGGGAAGCAATAAATCGAAAATTTGTTTTCCTATTTTCTTCTTCCATAAAGAAATATAGTCAGTTCTATTTACGTCAATCATATAATACGGGTGTGTCCCGCTTTAGCGGATTTCGGAATCCGATTTTTTTCTTTTGTGAAAAATATTACAGAAAAAAAACAAAAAAAAAGAAAAAGAACAATTAGGAATTATTGCGAAGCGGATAAGTGTAAGTTTCAACGAACTTCAATTGTATATGCATTAATTTTAATACAGCAACAAGTAATTTAAAGAAAATAACTTTTTAATTAATATTAAACTCAGAGTTCGTACACAATTCGAAGAAATTTACGTTTCGATAATTATTTTTTTAATTACTGTAGGGAGTAAGATTTGAAGTTTGCAATATTACCAAAAGTAGTCGAGTAGAAATCGCGTAGTATTTCTATGTTTTAAGATAAAATAGTTAACAAGTTTTAAATTCTATTTTTAAAGCGATCAGTAGTCGAAATAATAACTCAAAAAAAAGTATTCAACAATTATGTAACAAAAGATTAGATTTGAACTTTCATGAAAAATTTACTTTCGTCGAATATTATTTCATTAGTGCGTTGTGAGGAAATTACATGGGAATTAACACAAGTTGTAATTATTAATTAACTTTAGATTAAATTTAACTCTTAACATTATATATATATATATATATATATATATATATATATATATATATATATATTTAGTATGAGTGTCGTTGTAAGTAAAAAGACAGAATATGGTAATATAAAAAAGTATGATAAGAATCAAAAGGAAAGTAGGTCAAGGAATCAGGCCCAGGTACGTGTGCACGAGTTCTCCCCCAAAGAAAAAATAATCATAAAAAGAAGCAATACTTAAATATGACCATGGGCATAACCACAATAACGAAAAGCATGTACAATGACAAAAATTTGAAATGCTATATTACGACGTATTGCGTAAGGAGAAAACCTTGTCAAAACAGCTATGATACGTTGCATTTGTAATTTCAAATGATAATAAATTTTTAATTAAAGATTCGAAAAGAATAAAATTGTTCTTAATCGTTATCACTTAGTTAAAATATCGCAAATAAATAACATGGACAGTGAGTTCGAACCACTTAAAGGGGAAAAATAATTTCGATCAAATAACTCGATCAAATACCTTGTACAAAATTTACGAAATTTATTGATAGTTCGATGACAAACGTGTTATAATATTTTTATTGTAATAAGGATTAATAAATGATCGAACGATTATAAAACATTGATAAGAATGATAAACGTAGATCACGAAAAGATCAATGATTAAACGATGAATATACTCTTAAAAAAAAAAAAATACTTAAACGAAGGATCTAACCGAATGCATGAAATATTAATTTAAATGTCCACTTCGAATATTCCTTTCTTTCCTCAAAAGTATTGCGTTCTTTTATATGAACTCATATTAGAACTATTCATGACATATAGAATGTATATGAAGAATGTACCCATGACATATCTATGACAAGATAAAAACGTCCAAATGCATTTATAAGTTTCCTTTAAACTTCCGCGTATTTTCTATCCTATCAGAAGGAAATCATATGAGTCCTTGACTCATCCTTTCGAATTCCACAAACCGAAGAAACTAACCATCGTGAACAAGGATCTAAGTTCTTCAGGACTTTCTTATTTCAAATTTTTCAATAGGATAAAATACCGATTGTATTCCATCGGAATTTCCTCTATCATCGTGATGACGTATTAACTGTTTCAACCATTGGTCATTTTAAAATACATTTCAGATAATACAATAAAGAGATATGGAAATGTGAAAGCAGAGAAAAACGTACAATATGGAGAATGATAACGCTCGCCTACTATAAGTTTACTGTGATATGTGTGCGGTTTGTAAAACTTTTACACGACTGACTAAAATCATGCCACGTTTGTGGGAACCTACGAAAAATCGTGACGGAAGGGAAAAAAAATGGAATCGTTTTCTCTCTCTCTCTCTCTCTCTCTCTCTCACCCCTCTCTTCACCCCTCTCTCCCTCCCACCCACCCACTCCCCCCTCACTCTTTCTCTTTTTCTCTTATTCGTGTAATACGACAAAATTTGCATAAAATTTTTATTTCTTTCTTTCTTTTTCTAGGTTGGACGTATGTACGAAAAGCGTAATAAAAGAACGACCACGAAGTTTCGAAATAACGAGAGACGACACCAAAACTCGTATTCGTTCTATCTTTCTCTCTCTCTTTTTATTTCTCTCTTTCTCTCTCTCTCTCTTTCTCTTTCTCTGTCTCACACATACACGCGCTAACGCGTGTCGGTGGATATTATCAATTTACAAAATTTACTCGGTTCGCGAGAAATTATTCGACCGTAACAAATGCTTGGCCGTTGCTGGAAACGAGATGTTCTACCAGGGTAAAAGAGAACGTTTGAGAAACTAGACAGATATATAAAAAAAAGACAGATAGAGAGATAGAAAAAGAGATAGATAGATAGATATATAGATAGATAGAGAGAGAGAGAGAGAGAGAGAGAGAGAGAGAGAAAATATATACA
This sequence comes from Dolichovespula media, assembly GCA_911387685.1. NCBI lineage: Eukaryota > Metazoa > Arthropoda > Insecta > Hymenoptera > Vespidae > Dolichovespula > Dolichovespula media. The sequence goes on from OU426870.1 coordinate 4,342,324, forward strand.
TATATTATAGAGTTCTCTTTACCAACAACACTGTTTTCTTTTCTATAATACTCATCGTAAAAAATTCAAGTCTAAAAAATACGCTGGGTCAACAGGATATCGGTTGACACACTTACTGATCTCGTCCAACGATTGGCTCGTGTGACACCTATGAAAATTGAGTTTCCATTTGTCACTTGGCATTTTTTTTATCCGCTATCTTTACGTTTGCTGGCATAACTTAAACGATTGAAAAAGAACGCCTTGATTGAGGGAAATGTTGACCTCTCGCTTTTCTGAAAAGAGGAGAAAGAGAGAGAGAGAGAAAGAAAGAGAGAGAGAGAGAGAGAGAGAGAGAGAGAGAGAGAGAGAGAGAGAAATAGAGACAGAGTGAACGTTGAAAATTTCGATTGAAAGGATTTAATCACCTTAAGTCGCGTTGAATTATACGTAAAAGAGGAGGATAAAAAATATGGAAGGAAAAAAGATGAGTACAGATAAAAAGAAAAAGAAAAAAGCGCGGGAAAAAAATCTGTAGACTTCATTTCGCGTTAAAAAGATAAAGACAGATAGATAGGTAGATAGACACAGAGAGAAGGGGGGAGAGAGAGAGAGAGAGAGAGAGAGAGAGAGAGAGAGAGAGAGTGGAACCTTTTGGAGCGTAAAGCAGTCGGGTAGTTTAATTCGATTTTCTTCCTGCGAACGTAAAACGCGCAGCATCGCGATTTCAAAGAGATACGAAAAGGAAAATCCTTCGTAGGACTTCACGAACGTACCTCTTTTCGTTTCCACTAGCGTCCCTCGTCGTTCGCATTCGCATTCCTGAGAGCCAAGCGTTCTCCTATTTCTTTTTGGTATTTTCAAGGAGGGGGAAAGAGATGGAGAGCGAAGGAAAGAAAGAAAGAGACAGAGAGAGGGAGAGAATGGTTTTAGTGCATGCTATTGCTTTGGAATCTCACGAATGGGTCGGTAAAATTTCATATAAATAAAAACAAAGGTAAACAGGAAAATACATTGGTATATTTCCCGCCATCGTAATCTCTAAGTTTACAGTTTCTCGCGGGAAATTCAAGCTGAATTCAATTCGAAGGTATCGGTGTAAGAAGAAAAATAAATATACGATGAGAAATAAGAGAAAAATATCTATCCGATACAGATTGATGCTGAGTAAAGTGAGGGGGTAGAAAGAGGAGGGGAGTAGAGAGAGAGAGAGCGGGGAGAGAGAGAGAGAGAGAGAGAGAGAGAATAAAAGAGTAAAAAGAAAAAAGGTTAAACGGTTAAACTTTTGCTCTGGTATCTGGGAAAGAAAAAAGAAGGATAAAAAGAATATCAAGATTTAAAATAATGCGTACATAGTAGTGCGTACTGACAGATCGTAAAGTTTGCCTTACGAACGTTATTGTTGGTGTTACATCAACTGCCAACACCACCATCACTACTACTAATACTATTACTACTATTACTACTGTTCCTAGTGGTAGTAGTAATAATATTAATAGTAGTAGTGATAGTAAACGAAGAAGTTGGTAGGTATAGAATAAAGTATATACATTTAGGCGACTGCATCCTGGTGTTACTAATACTATTATTTGTAGTAGTAGTAACAGCAGTAGTAGTAGTAGTAGAAGTAGTAGTAGTAATAGTAGTAGTAGTAGTAGTGGTAGTGGTAGTAGTAGTAGTAGTAGTAGTAGTAGTAGTAGTAGTAGTAGTAGTAGCAGTAGGAATATTAGTAATGGTAGTAATACTAACGGCAAAGTTGATAGGTCCAGAAGAGAGTATCTACATTTAGGTGGTTGCACCTTGGTATAACGTTTCATTGAACGTGCGAGTAGGCGAACGCAAGCAGTGAAGACTAGGAGAAGGATGAGGAGAAGGAAGAGGAGAAGAAGGAGAAGGACGGGGAGGACTCTAACTCCAGTCAGTAGTGGTTCTCTATCTGTACGTCTCTGGTGAGCCGAGAAACGGAAGGGTCTGTGACCTCGCGGAACGGAGCTATAGGTCAGACTAGGTAGCTACGATAGCCAGCTTAGCTGGCTACGCTCCAAAACACTCCTGCTGTACGCCCCCTATCTGCCATCTCACAAAGAAAGTGAGTGTGTGTGTGTGTGAGAGAGAGAGAGAGAGAGAGAGAGAGAGAGAGAGAGAGAGAGAGAGAGAGAGAACAGCTTGGCTCGCAGAGAAGCTCGCGCGATATTGCGCTTCGTTCTACTCTACGCCCTTACCCTTACCCTAACCCTTACCTTACCACTACCACCACTACCACCACCATCACCACCATCACCACCACCACCACCACTACCAACCATCACTACTACTACTCTTCTTTCTACTGCAGTTACTCCTGCTGCCGCGCTCTTACTCCTTTTCCCGCCAAGCATGCATCTATAGTTTACGTACTCTATCCTAGTTCTTATCCTTCCTCTCGTTTCTCTTACTCTTTCTACTCCTCCTTCA
>OU426870.1:4349756-4357845 GCA_911387685.1 Dolichovespula media
ATATATATATATATATATATATATATATATATATACATATATAATGTGTGTGTGTGTAACTAGACACCGTATTTACCAGAAAGTTTTCCGAAACTCTTTGAACTGTTTTTCGGAATAATGATCGCTTCGTAAATATATATTATATTTATATAGTTATATAAACATATTTATATGTTATAATTACCGGGAAAAAAGAAGTAAAACGCTAAACTTTTATTAATGACGGTATATACAAGATTTCGCTCGACACGTAATGAGCCGAAGAAAAGACTGACGGAGATGTGAAACTAAGAAAGCAAAAAAATGATGAATAACCTTAGTTAGTCTATACCTAAATGTGGTAAAGGATGACATTTACGTAATTTCTAACAGTTATTAAATAGATATCTTTTATATAGTTACTAAATATATATTATGTGTGATTAGTGTAATAAATATATTTGATGTAGTCATTAAATATCATGTATCTGCGTGTGTGTGTATAGTTATTGATTATTGAATATATCATATATATATATATATATATATATATATATATATATATATATAAATGAAAAATTAAGTCGACATTTAAAAAAAAATAATACAGCAATAAATAAAAAAGATAAGATTAAATGATCATTGAAAACATATGAAACGTTTAATGTTACCAAATTAAAGGAAAAGAGTAAAATCAATTGTTAAAAGAGTCGTGCTTTGCACGGACATAATGTTCGACGTTATAACGAGTCTCGTTGAGCGGTCATAACACGCGACGTGCTATTTCGTGGGGGTAGCCAATGAAATGGCCGTTTTAAAAGCAGCTTCGCGAATCTGTCACGTGCAGAAAGGCATTTCTCTTTCTCTATCTCGTTGGTTGGCTGGTAGGTTGGTTGGTTGGTTCGCGTTCGTTCGTACCTTCGTTCACTTGCTTACTCGCGATATCGCGAGAGCTCATCGCGTGACCGCGTGAACCTACGTAATTACGTTAAAGCTCTGACATCGAGAAACAGGAATTCGCAGAATCTTTCCGTAACTTTTTCTCACTTCGAACATGTACCTCGCTTAATACGATCAACGATATTCGGGCTAACGAGCCAACCAAAAGGAAAAAGAAAAAAAAAAGGATGGAGTAAATATATTAAACGCTATCTTCGTAATTTCGATAAAATAATTGATATTCATTTCTCTTGCTTACCGGGGGAAAAAAGAAAATAATTTTATTAATAAGTTATACTAAGTAAATCTTCATCAGTATTCTGTTAATTATAATTAGCTTTGAAATAGTAAAGCATTGGAGAATATAATAAGATTATATATTTACTTCGTAACTGTTATCGATTAAACTATCTAAATCCTTCTAAATACTCTGAATCATTAACAGATTGTGTATCTTTCTTTCTCTTACGTCGATTGTCTTTCTACTTTGGGAAAATATTTCACTTAGTTTTTTTCTCTAACTTCGGACACCTTTATTTTAATGCGATCGACGATAATCGGGTTTTAACGAGCTAACGATAGGAAATACTTGTGTGTGTGTGTGGAGGGGGGGGGGGTTTGTGTACCAATACAATAATAATAAAGATAAAAGGAAATAGGAAATAGGAAATAGGAAATAGAAAGAAGGAAATAGTACAGATATAATTCAACATTATAGTACAAAGTGTTTACTATTATATATATATATATATATCCCTTCCTCGTTTTCTCTATTATATCGTTATATAATAATATTTCTATATACCTACTCATTTTTAGTTTACTATTATTATAAAAAATAAATTTATTTATTTAGAAATAATAGTAAAAATATATTCCACACCATTAATTTCCAATATATTCGTCTGTTTAAAATTAACGTTCCACCGAGAAGATATATTACCATCATTTTTAACCCGTCAAGAAATTCATTTAGAGAGCGAAACTTATCGATTACAATATCTTTTGTAAAATGTCGAAGATCGATATATTTCTTACAAAGAAAATATCTTAGCAATACACAAAGGAAAAAGAAAAAAGCAAATAAGAAGAAAAATCAAACGTTTTTTTTTTTTTTTTATGTTGTTCCTTTGAGTAATAGATAGATACTTGGGACGTTCGTTCGCTACTGATCGCGTTTCAGTTCCCCATAAAAAGAAAAGTAGAAAAACAAATCAGACCTATAAAGTTAAATCGTGATTGAGCAAAATTGTCAGTTTAGCAAATCTCACCAAAAAATTATTCGAAACGTTCGTTCTCATTCTATATACAGATCGATGTTGTTGCTGTCGATTCTCTCGAATATCTCGATTTGAATATTGTCTCGCTTCCTACTGTTTACCCGAAGCTATGCAACCCTCGTATTATCTGCCTTTCCCTCCGTGACCTGACGTATAACAAAATGAGAGAGAGAGAGTGAGAGAGAGAGAGAGAGAGAGAGAAACGCACACATAGAGATAGAGAGATAGAGAGGGTGTATGAATGAGACACACAGACATACAGAGAGAGAGAGAGAGAGAGAGAGAAAAATCGCACGTGGGAGGGTGAATCGTCATTGGCAATTATTGCATGCGCCACCGCGAACGAGCCACCCTTTCTCGTCCCATAGCTCCTTCTCTACCCTCTGACCCTCCTCTTCCTGATCCCTTTCCCTCCTATGCTCCTACTACAGCTACCGCCACCCAACCGACCACCCCTAACCCACCCACTCTCCCTCCCTCCCCGTCGCACGATCAATACCCGCGATAATTTCGTTGCCGGGAGCGTTATATCCGCGCTTAAAGTCCGACGACGTTGATAAAACGCGTTCACTACTAACCCTCCCCTCCACCCCTTCAAACCCCCTATATCCCCCTACTCCTCTCTCTCTCACTCTCTCTCTCTCTCTCTCTCTCTCTCTCTCTCTCTATCTATCTATCTATCTATCTCTATCTCTTTTTCTCTTTATCGCTGCACTTCGTCCTCTATAGAGTTCTAGCGATAAATAAATTAAAACTATTAGCCGTCGGCATAACGAACGCCACTCGACAAAGGCCACCGTGATTAACGTTCTCCTCTCCGATAGTACCACGATAACGTAGTGCATCTCTCAATCCGCATGCTCCATTGAAATAATTCGTTATCCCGGTAAATTCAAAAGTTTCGAAATAATCATCGATATATATATATATATATATATATATATATATATATTATATTTTTAAGAAATGGATTGTTAATCGCATTTTATATCGAGAATTATTCGTTGGAAGGATAAATTCGAAAGTTTTGGAAAAGGACGATTATCGATCGATATCGAGTTTTGTTGACTTTTTTCATAAGTGTTATACATATTTCTTTGATACATATGTAATGTCAAAATATATGTACGTACGTACGTATGTATGTATATACAGTACATACAGAACGTTCGTATGTAAAAGTATGTGAATAAAGATATCTATTAAAAAATTTAGAAACCTATCAGTTTTGTGATTGAATATTTGAAACGAGTAATTTTTGATAAAATATATCTAACTGTCGTTCGTTTCCTTTTAATTTAAAATTCGTTTTGATTGGAATTGAAATTGGATTAGAATTGAAAATGAGAAACAATCGTCACTAACTTTCCCGACGACCCGATATATTATCATTTTCGAAAAAAACGAATTTTGTTCTTTTCCGTTTTGTTTTCTTTTCTGTTATGCGTTAAAATATCCCCGCTGATTATTGACGTGCCGTTCAACAAACGGTGTAAAATTGATCGGTCGTTTAAATCTCGCATTAAAGTCATTCGATCTTTGAATATTGCACGTCATACATGCAACACCTACATATTTGTGTGTGTATGTGTGTGTGTATACATATATATATATATATGTGTGTATATATATATGTATATATATGTGTGTATATATATATATATATATATATATATATATATATTCGGGAATGCGGTAAAATTCAAAATTATGAAACAATAATTAATCAACACGAAGTAATTATCATCTTTCATAGAATATTGAAATTTTCTCTCTCTCTCTCTCTCTCTGTATCCCTCATTTTCCTCTTAAACATTAATTAATAATATTTCAATTGTAAACTTCGAATGATCGATCGATTTAAATCTTCCCTGTTCTTTTCAAATTCGCAAAACGCTTGATCCCGAAATATCGCAACAAATCAATCCTTCCTATTTCGTCGTAGCGTTCGCACGACTTGCGAACTGAAATCCGAAGAGATTTGTCGGGTTTCGTATAAAGGGTTTCGTGAGAGGACGTGAGCGATTGAATTTTTAGGTCGAGCCCGATTACGGAGACAACGAGTTTGAAATATTGTTTTCATCTACCTTCTCAAATATTACAGGAAAAAAAGGAAAAAATATTGTATATTTATGTAGATATATACGCGTATCTAGATATATTGCGTTTGTATGTGTTGATGTATATCTATATGAGAAAGAGAGAGAAAGAGAGCGTGAGAGAGACAGACAGAGAGATAGAGTGTGTGTGTATGTTAGTCGTATGCATAAATAAACAAATTGCACGATGCATCGTTGGAAGCGCGAAATGCGTTGAACAAATCGTCGGTACGAATAGATAACGATTATCTCTTCTTTCTCACGCCCTTTCTCTTCTCTCTTACTTTCTCTCTCTCTCTCTCTCTCTCTCTCTCTCTCTCTCTCACTCCATCACTCTCTCGTTCTGTCAGTAGTAGTGTGATGTCCGCCCCGATGTCAGCCGTAACTGGAAATCGCATTTAAAGGCAGGGCCGCGGGTAAATGCAGGAAAAATACGAGTCACCGAGCCAGTAAACAGCCAATCTATCGATCTCGCTTCGCGGTGAGTCGTGTGCTAGGCAAAGCGGATCAACCATTTCGTCCCGACATGGTTCGTTCGAATATGTCACACGCAAAATTTTATATATACATACATATATATATATATATATATATATATATATATATATATATATATCAGGTTGTTCGGAAAGTAATTTCAAAAAAACGAAAGCTGTTGAGCTTTGAGATTAAATCTAGGCGTTTCAAATGATCATGAACGGTCAAATTCGATAAATTTAATCTCTCAGCAATCTCACGAGTTGTTATTCATCGGTTTGCATCAATTAATGCCCTTATTGTTTCTTCATTAGCTTCAACTGGCCTTCCAAAATGTGGTGCATCTTCAACATCAAAATTGCTGGATCGAAATTTTGCAAACCAGTTTTGCCATTAATATCAATACATTTTCTCCATACAGATTGGATAATTTTTTTCTTTCTTGAAGAGCACTTTTACCTTTTCGATAGTGAAAAAGTAAAATATGCCGAAAGTGATACTTTTCACTTTCCATATTTGAAAAGGTACCAACCAAAAACTACTGCGTAGAATCAATCGAACTTTTTCATGAGCAAGCCTTGCTATATCAGCTGTCAAAATATATAATGATTATGCGGCTTAAGTATGAAGTTGGCTGTCAAAAATACAATAATATAAAATTACGGAAAAAAACGAAATGACTTTCCGAACGACCAATCTTTATTCTTTTTTTTTCGTTTACGTTCTTTCTTTATGTCAAATATCTTGGGAAGAAGAAAAGAAGTGAAACATTGAATCAAAGTTTTTACTTGACTCTACTAATCTCCTTACCGAAAGTTTCTTTCTTTAAAAGATCAAAGAAAAATATTAATAATAAAACAAGAAATTTGATATCATATATATATATATATATATATATATATATATATATATATATCTTTTTCTTTGTTTCATTCAGTTGTTTCGTTCAGTTCTATTTTGTATCTAGAAATCTTAATTGGAAAGAAAAAAAGAAAGAAAGAATTGAAACATCGTATCGAAGTTTTTACTTGATTCCTTACTAATCTCTTAGTAAGTTTTTCTTTCCCTAAAAAGAAATATATTAATAATAAAGAAACAAGAATTTGACGTTATTATTAAAACAATGAAATTAATTGACGATACCAATGATACGATTACCGTCCAATAAATATATATATATATATATATATATATATATATATATATATATATAATTGTCCTTTACATTTTAATTTATATACGTTCGATTGTAAACGTATATGCTACAGAAAACAAAATAAGAAATCGTCTCGATATATTTCTAATCTTTTATTTAATTATTTATTTATTCGTTTATATATATATATATATATATATACACACACACACATTTACGTATATATATATTTTTTTTCTTCAGACAACTCTCGAAAAATAAACTTCGACGCGTCTAATATTAAAAATAAAAACAATATGTTGTCCTATGTCATTCCATACGTTTTTATTACAAGACATTATCTTCGATCAAGCGTGTTTTTCCGAGAACACCGTAGCAAACTCATCGTTCATTCGCTATGATACCTATTAATGCCCCTGATATCTCGCAAAAATAACGACGTATCCGCGTTATTTCCTAGTAGGCAAACTAGATAACAGAAGAAATATTTTATGAGATAACGAATCGTCAGATAAGATATTACTTCTTGATTCCAAGAATTTCTTTATCAGTTAATTTATTCCAACATATTAAGTTTTATCTCGTATAGATTACGTCGAGCATTAGTAATAGATATTCATATATTTATATGCATTCAATTCACTGGGGCTAAAAATAAATATGAGTATAGTCAGCGAAAAAGAAAATATATAAGCGAGTACAAAATCGTAACGATGAATGCAGGATTGCAAGGACACTTAGAACACTATACAACTAGATGATGGAATTGTACAATTTTTTCTTTTTTCATATAGATCGAAAGCATATAGTCACAAAGTTCACGAAAATGTAAATTTAAAATGCTATTGAAAACTGGTCTGACCTTCAGAGATCGTACAAGGGGAGAAGACAGAAGGGGAATGATAAATTCGTTCGTTTTATTTTTATTATATAAGAAGTAAATTTGAATAAAATAATGATAATAGATGATAATATTAGTGAAATTATAACAGCGAATAATTATTATTCGTTTATGATGATCTTATCAGTCGAACGATCTAACAAGGTAATTGGAACGGTAAAGTTTACAGAATCACACGTGCCGATATTTATCATACACTAACAACAATAAACGACAACAACAATAACAATAATTCTAATTCCTAATACGCTATCGATTTTCAGCCAATAGACACAAGAATATGATCAAGTATGATTAAAAGCTAAACTAAAAGCTAACCTTTATTATCGAAAGTGACAATGTTATCTTTGAAACACCAGCCACATTCTATCTCAAAATATTATCAAATTCTAAATGTATAGATTTTCACGGTGGTCAAGATATGATAAAAATGAAGTTGGTACGTTGCAAAATGAAAATTAATATTGTTTCGAGCCGATTTTTCCAATCTCTCTTCTAATTCTTCAAAATTTTTTAAATTCACTGCCATTAGTATTATCATTTATTATCAATGATTTATTATAATTTATGTTTATATAATAAAATGAAAATAAAGTTTTTGTCGTTCTCTTTTCCTCACTGTTTTTCTTTCCCTTATCCTGCCATGTACGTATGATCACTCAAGGTCAGACTAACTTTCGATACCATTTGGAATTTACATTTTTATGACCTTTGTGACCATATATATACATATATATATATATATATATATATTTGTATATATATTTGTATATATATATATGTATATGTATATGTATATATATATATATATATATATATATATATATATATGTATATATATATTAAAAAAAAGGAAAACAAATTTATACGATTCCATCATTAATTGAATAGTGTTCCTTGTTAGTTTAATCATAGTTATGTGTCATCATAATCGATTAAAATCGTTTAAAACGTATGAATCATTTCCGCTTATAATTTAGTACTACGTTGGAGTCGATCGATCTTGAATTTTTATCAGGACTATCTCTCCATCTTTATCTTTATCTCTCTTTCTCTCTCTCTCTCTCTCTCTCTCTCTCTCTCTCTCTCTCCTCTCTCTTACTCTCTCACACATTTTCCACATCGGTGATTCTTAACCCTTAACAGAGCCCTTCTATTTCTTGAATTATGAAGCCGGCACCCCTTATCCGAATGCACTCGAGAGGCTTGCCGCTTAATTTGTGTATTCGATGATTTATCTTGTGAAAAAATCTGACGT
>OU426870.1:4358345-4368345 GCA_911387685.1 Dolichovespula media
CTGACGTATCTCGTAAGAGCTTAGAGGGTGAGACACTGAAATCAAGAGAGAAAGAGAGAGAGAGAGAGAGAGAAAGCGAGCTCGGCCCCTTTGCGCCGAGGAAAGCAGCACAGTCCTCTAACACGGATGAGAATTAATGTATATGTCGTGGCTCACGTACTAAACCCCCTTTACCTCGTTTCTTCACATGAATATATACATATATACATATATACATATATACATATATACATATATACATATATACATATATATATATATGCATATATATATATACATACGTACATATATATATATATATATATATATATATATATATATATATATATATATATATATATATATCCGCGCGCGTGCGCGTGTGTGTGTATGTCTATATAGATGAATATATAGTACCTACGTAATATTTTATCTAGTCACTTGATAAAAGTACCCTCGTGCGACGGCACTTCACTCAGGGCTCGAAAGAAAGAAGAGAGAACGTAAGCTATGAGAAAGAAAGGAGATAGAGGAAAAGATTTTAAGAAAGAAGAAATTCTTAGTGTAACGGGAAAAGGGCTAGGGACTTGCGAAATTTTAGCAGGAAGACCACGGATATCCCAGTAGTACGTTACAATTATTACGTATTTCCGACAGGAATGAAAGAGACAGAGAGAGAGAGAGAGAGACAGACAGACAGACACAGAGACAGAAACAGAGAAAGAAAGAGAGAGAGAGAGAGAGAGAGAAATGTATAGATATGTACATATATGTATCTCGTATACATAGATATATACATACATGCATACATATATATACATACTACATATTCTGTATACGTGTACCATGAGGAAGAGTGAAATGGAAGATGAGGTTGCGGTGGAGCGAAGAGTGAAGGGGGACAATGAAGCGAGCCGATTAATTATTCCAATTAACCACGAGTGTCCCCGGTGATTCTTTTATTTAAGCGAAATGACGTGGTTACCCGCATACATATACATACTCATGTACGTACCCGAACGTGAATTCACTATATGCATTTCTACATATGTATTATATATATGTTCTGTATCTCTGGGTGTGTATGTATATATATATATATATATATATGTACATACATATATATATCTCCATATATATATATATATATATATATATAAAGTATGTATATATCATACATATATATACATCTCCATACTATACAACGTGTTAACATGATATTTTTGTATATATATGAATAACTTTCTCTCTCTCTCTCTCTCTCTCTCTCTCTCTCTCTCTCTCTCTCTCTCTCTCTTTCTCTTTCTCTATGTATATATGTATATAGAGGTACACGTGTGCATACATATACAGGGTGGCATGACTAGTATCTAGTCGTACAGGTCTCGCTACGTGCCACCGTGACAGGTGCTTCCCGCGGGAGATACGAATAAAAGACTAGATGAATACACTTTACAATGTTCTCTCTCTCTCTCTCTCTCTCTCTCTCTCAAACACACACTCTCTATTTCAAATCTCTTTTTCCTCTCTCTCTCTCTCACTCTCCCTCATCACTCTCTCTCTCTCTCTCTCTCTCTCTCTCTCTCTCTCTCTCTCTCTCTCTCTCTCTCTCTCTCTCTCTCTCTCTCTCTCTCTCTCTGTTTCATTTGTTCTCGCACATACTAACATCACTTATCCGACCTTTACGAAACAGTTTGTTCTACGTGAATTTCACGCTAGTATGCGATACTACAAAATAGTATTACAAAGTATCTATCTTCTTTTTCTCTTTCTCTCTCTCTCTCTCTCTCTCTCTCTCTCTCTTTCTTTCTCTCTCTTTCTCTATCTCTCTCTCTTTCTCTCTCTCTCTCTCTCTTTTTCATGGACGACGAAGTTCATGAAATTAGATTGGACAATTAATAAGAATTATTAAACGTTGATATTTCACAAAATTTCTCGATTAGGTTTAAAATATGCATCACTATATTATATTCGTGTGAATTTATTTCACGTAAGAATTCCACGCTTCCACGCGATACTACAAAATAATATATTACATAAAGTCTATCTTCTTCATGGACAATGAAATTCACGAAATTGATGACACAATTAATAAGAATTACTGGATTCTGATGTTTAAATAATATTTTTCTATTCTTTTAAAAATACGAGTAACTGTGTATTCCTGCGAATTTATTTCTCATAAGAATTTCACGTCACCAGGTGATTCTACAAAATAGTATATTGCACACTATCCATCTTTTTTACGGACGATGAAATTCACGAAATTGGATGAGACAATTAATAAGAATTATTGGACTTCGATATTCAAATAAAAATTTTTCGCTTTGTTTTAAAATACGCGTCCAATGTGTATTATTTCATGTGATACTATAAAATAGTGTTACATATTGTTTATCTTCTTTTTTTGCATCTTTTCGTATCTTTTTAGATAACGAAATTTACGAAATTAGATGAAACAATTAATAAAGATTATTTGATGCCGATATCAAAATAAAAATTTTTCTATTCGTTTTAAAATATGCATCACTATGTATTCGTTTGAAGATAAACGTATTCGTTATGCGTGTCCACGGTTATATCGCGAAGGTCCACCATAGAAGGTAGCGTGAGAATGAATTTTAATAACACGTTGCGAATCAAAGTCACGAACGACACACGATTTCTTTCTCGTAGTTGTTACTTATATTTTTATTGTGTTGTTGTTTTATTGTTATTGTTGCTCTTCGAAGAGTAATGCGAAACAATGTCCTTGCTTTTTTCTTCTTGCTCTCTCTCTCTCTCTCTCTCTCTCTCTCTCTCTCTCTCTCTTCTCTCTTTTAAATTTTCAGACGACTGATGTCATCGACTAATCGGCTGACTGCTTAATTAAATTAATACGTCAATAAGAGACTGTTTTGCTAATTAACATTTGTCTTTCGCGATTGAGCATTCATTTAATTGAATTTCATATTTACGTAATATTTGTGTGTGAAATTTTTGGCATATATGGAATTATGCATTACTAAGAATGACAATTGAATTTTCAGTATTATAAGTTTGTAATGATAAATTATATTGAATCTTATGATTAAATAAGACTACGATCTTACTAATGTTGCATTCGATTGTTCATACAAATTTTTTAGTCAGTTAAAAATATTTAATTTTTAATTAAAAAACTATTTAAAAAAATTGCAAGATAAAGGTAATAACATAGTTTAAGGTATATAGCAAGTTCCGCTTCTATTCACATCCGTTCTAACACAGTTAATCAGAAAATTTCATTGTTGTCAAATATTATATTTGTTAATTTCGAATCCAAATAAATCGAGTAAACTTGATAATTAACATTCGAAATAATAATTTTCATGTGCACGTTATTAGTACGAAGAACATAAATTTTCTTTAATCACTATTCCTATTCATTATTCTTCATTCATTTCTCCGTTTTCTTATACGTTATTCTATTTCTTAACAGAAATTAGAATTATTAATAACAATTATCTATTTCCGTTACACGGCATACTTTTTATTGTAAACTATTATCAATTCGTTTGGGTTATCGAATATTTTTTTTTAATCACTGACACTCGACTTAACAGTAATTCATTGATAAATTTTCTCGGTGGCAATCACTTCGATCCCATTGAGAAAACGATTTTGCGCGTTCAACGTATTAAACAAAGAAAAATGAATTTGAAACAATGAAATGAAAATATTAAAAATCATTAAGTTAAACGTGTAAGTACAAATTAACAAGTCGGGTAATTATATTATAATTATTATGATTATCATTAAACGGAGCCCTCCATTTTCTCTCTCCTTTTTCTATTCTTTCTTTTTATACATTTATCCATACCTAAACGTTTAATATTTAATATAAATAGCTTTGTAAAAGGGAGAAGCATACTTTACGTACCGGCTGCCAAATAAAATACGCTATCCTTTCTTGGTGTATCATCGATATTGCATGAGAAGAAAAGCCACAACGATGGCTTTCAAAGAAAATCGAGAAAATCGCTGTTGTCTGTGCGCGCGCGTGTATGCGTGATATCGCGATCGTACGTTTATATTCTCTCTCTCTCTCTCTCTCTCTCTCTTTTACCCATACGATTATACGCGCGCGCGTGTGTATATTTGTGTGTAAATTTGTATAGGTATTCCTTTGGTTTCTTCACAAAGGTATTTCCAGTGAGTACACTTGATACTTTCAGCCTCTTCGTAGATCGTTTCATCGGTATTCTTCGTTATAAGAATAATTTCGATGAAGAAAAAAATATACAAAATGCAAACAAAAGGAGTAAGAAAAGAGAAAAAGGAAAGAATAAATAAATAAGAAAAAAGAAAATACAAAAGAAAAAAATAAAAAAGAAAAAAGAAAAGGAAAAACCAAAGAAACCAAACATCGTCCACCCCCTCTATCTCTTCTTCTCTCTACTTTTTTTTTTGTAGCCGAAGCACGCTTGACGAGCGACAGCAAGAGAATTGTTTGTAATAAAGCGAACGCTCTAAGCTCTAATTAAATTTTCTTCAGTACAAATAAACACGGCTAAGGAAAATATTTGCTGGCCGAACCCCCATCCTTCACCCTTCTCCTCTCTCTCTCTCTCTCTCTCTCTCTCTCCCTCTCTCTCTATCCCTACCCCTAGCAACCCGCGTTTTCGAAGCAAATACATTGTTGTAACTGGAGTCGGTGTACTACGAGGTACTGTAAATAAACCAAGTGGATATTTAACATTTATGACGTGCTGTCGAGTCGATGATTCGCGGAGTTCTATTTTCCGTTCTATTTAACGTCTCTTTTTCCTCTCTCACTCTCTCTCTCTTTCTCTTCCTCTCTCTCTCTCTCTCTCTCTCTCTCTCTCTCTCTTTCCCTCTCTCTATCTATCTCTATCTATCTCTCGTTTTTTCTATGTCTGCGTTTTCCTTTTTCTTTTCCCCCATTTATCGTTCGTACCTGCTATTGCGTTTTCAACTTTGTTCGTTCGTTTCTTGCATGAAAATATTTCTACCCGGTGATAGGATAATTTACCTATTCTTTTTTTATTCTCTCTCTATCTCTGTCTCTCTCAACCTTTTTCTCACTTTTTTCTCTGTCGTAATATGTTAGAAGAATTTTTATATATAGTTTAATGCTTTTGTACTTTTAATTCTTAATAAAAGGATCAATATAAATTATTCGTTGAATTCGTAAAATTATCTTGGAAATGAAGCGTTCAAGTTAACTTTGTTGACGAAGAAAAGAAAAAAAAAAATACGAAAGAAAGAAAGAAAGAGAAACCATATGACACGGATGAGAGGCTAATTAGATCCTTTAAGTAATGCTCGAGAGAGTAGTGGTAAGTTTTAAAATTATACGTTTGCCTTCATTAAAATGAAAATCGTGACTACGTTTTATTTATTTATTTTTTTCTTAGCTGTTCGTTGACACTGTGACCTATATAAATCTATAGAAAAAGGAAAAACAAAACAGAAATAAAACTAAACGAACAAACGAAAAAGAAGAAAGAAAAAGGAAAGGAAAAAGACAAAATAATATTCTCTGCTTCGCTTTTGAATTTTTTCGATCGTTTGAACGCCGCTCTTCGTTCGCCGCATTTCTTCGACGCTTCACATACTCGGCTTAAATAAATTCTCAAAGGTGATGACATGACAGCTAGTAAAAATACGAAGCTTCTGTATAAAACAAACAAAAAAAAAAAGAAAAACGACCTAAATTTAAAATACGATCACAAAATTGTATGTTCGAACTTATAAACTCTTCAATTTATTAATTTAAATATTAATCGAACAATTATATTGCTTGGTCGAGCAATATCATTTTCAAAATTTATTCTTCTCAACGAGATGCCAGTTTTTCTGTATTTTCAGATTGTTTTTTTTTTCTTTTATTTTTTATTTAATACGAATTAAATTATTAATAAAATATCATTTGATTCTTAACAATACGAACAAAAATGAATTCCTAAAAAAATTTGCAAATTTCTTTCCCCGGCGAATCTAGATTGCTCGTTAGCGAAAAGAACGACGTCGTATTAATTATTTGAAATTTTTTTCTTTCTTTTTTTTCTTTATTTTCTTCTTTTTCATCAAAATAATGAGGTATACTCGCAGCGGTGCATCGTTTTTCCCGAACTTAAAGTTTATATTCGTTCCAGTCGAACTTCCACCGTAAAAATATTGCGTAATTTATCGTGTAAATAAAACTTTGTTTATTCAACTTATGTACGATGGATTAAACGACATTTAAGAAATAGTTAGTTTATGGTACCCATTACAAGTTTTATGTCTCTTTATAAGAAAAAATATAATGAGTCACGTCGAGAAGATCATTTAGTAAAAATTAAAAGAGAAATAAAATGAAATTCAGAAAACGTTAATATTGTTGCATAATGTTTTATATGTTTCCAAATATTTTCAACTATATCGTGTTATTTATACAAATAGAAAATATATTAAAAATATGCTAAAATATATTAAAAGTATACTAAAAAATATATTAAAAATGTATACAGTGAAAGTTAGTTTCTTTATACTAGGAATTTTGTATAGTATGAAAATATTAATTTCATGCATATTGGATTATAAATTGATTCCTAATAATCTATAATTTATATTACAATGAATGGAATGTCTCATATAAATAGAAAATACATCTATAAGCATTATGTACAGTAAAATCTAGTTTCTTAATTTACTAAGAACTTTCTGGAATTTATAAAAAAATTAATTTCACGCACTTTTATTTACTATAAACTATTCCTAATAATCTCTAATCTATATTACAATGAATGGAATATCTCATATAAATAGAAAATATATCTATAAGCATTTTGTACAGTAAAATGTAGTTTCTTCATTTACTAGGAATCTTTTTTAATATACCTATAAAAAGAAAAAAAGATTGATTATCACGCAACATTATTCTTTTTCTTTTTTTCATTGGTATCGACTGATTCCCAATGATCTCGATTCATTTTATATCCGAATAAATTTGTAATTAACGATGAATATTGATATTCAATGGCTGTGAAAATTCTGTTGAAAGAAATTTTCAAAGAAAATTCTATTTGGGATATGGAGAGAAAGAGAGTAAAAAAAAAAAAAAAAGAAAGAAAAAAACAGGGGGAAAAAAGAATACAATTTGTGAAGAAGACTTCTTGAATTTCTGTTAATTTATTTCGGGCAAATTGTAAGAGCATTTCGAAGGGGGTCGAGCTTGACCAGGAGGTGAGGTGGAGAAAGAGGAGGATGCTCACGTTGTTCAGTGATGAAGAGGCATGGGTAGGGGTTCATTAAGTTCGCGGTAATGGCGGTCGATAAACCCACTCGGCCATTCGGTCGAACATCTGTTTAGAGTAAAGCGCACCAAACCGGACTTTCCCCCCGCCTCTAACTCCACAGCTTCCTCTCTTGGTACTCTTCTCTCGATTACCGCGCCATATGCGTTATCCGATTATATACCGACGTTAATTGAAGCTAGAACCTACGGAAATCAAGCTTATCGGATTCGTCGAATGGACTCTCTTTCTTTCTCTATTTTCTCTCTCTCTCTCTCTCTCTCTCTCTCTCTCTCTCTCTCTCTCCTCTGTCTCTCTCTCCTGTTTAATGAATTGCAAAAAAGCTCACTTCCGTACAAACCTACGTTATCGATCTTTTTTTTACATTTTTTTTTCTCCGCTTTTTTTCTTTTTTTAATGTCAGCAGTCACGTGCAAGTTTGTTAAGTTTGGTTGAAGCTGAAATATATATATATATATATATATATATATATATATATATTTTTTTTTTTTTCCTTTTTTTTTTATAACAAATAAAATATACTCGTACTTTTGTATAGAGAACACGAGAATATTCGAAAGCCAAGAATTTTTACTCCAAATTTATAACGAGTGAGGAATAAAATCATTATCTTATTAGTGAATCTCGATAAAATTATGGCGTTGTAAATAATATATCTTCACATAATTATTATAAGGGAGAGAGAGAGAGAGAGAGAGAGAGAGAGAGAGAGAGAGAATATTAAAATAAATTATTACAATAGTGTGTTACGAACCACAAAATGATATTATAAAAGTTGTTTCAAATAAGAATTGCAGAATCAATTGGTCATAATAATAATAATAATAATAATAATAATAATAATAATAATAATAATAATAATAATAATATTTATATTTATATATATAATATTTATTATTATTATTATTATAATTATATAATTATTATAATTATTATAATTATTATTATTATTATTATTATTATTATTATTATTATTATTATTAATATTATTATTATTATTATTATTATTGGATTACCATTTGATTCTTACTCAATTAAAATTAGTTTTAAAGTAGGTATATAAAGTTAATTGCGCGTTTCTTTATATAAGGAAAGTACCTATGTACATTCAAAGAAAGAAAAAAAGAATCTAATTATTGTGAGATTAAGGTTTTTCCTCGTACAACATAAAACTAACGTACAACTAACCTATTAAATAAAACAAAATAAAACGTAATACGAAAAAAGAAGAAGGAAAAAAGATGAAAAAGAAAGAATGAATGAATGAAAGAAAGAAAGAAAGAGAAAATCCCGATTGCTGACCTAACGATAGGATAATAAACTTTAGACATTTTTCTTTAAATATTTTTCAATAGTTACTATTATAGTGTATGGAAATTTACAATAAAAAGAAGAACAAAAAATAATAATGAAAATAAAAGAAGAAAGGTAAAATAAAATAAAAGAAAAATATAACAATACAACATCCATTAAAATAGTCGCTCTTAATTAAGTACTCATTATTCTAATAGAATCGTACTGTTCAACGAAGTTGCATTACTCCGCAGAAACACTCGTATTCTCTCTCTCTCTCTCTCTCTCTCTCTCTCTCTCTCTCTCTCTCTCTCTCTCTCTTTCACTCTCATTTGAAACGAATGCTTTTGAATTTTCATCGGCGAGCTTACAAAACGGAAATGGCGTACACAATCTTCTTCTTTGAAGAAGAATAAGGAGAAGAAGAAGCAGCGCATTGCTTTGCATCGAACGAAACGAACGAATTCTCGCTTCCGAATTTACTCGTTACATGACAAAGGGTGAGATTATTCATACGGAAAAAGGATATACAGAGACAGATACATAGATATACAAATACAAAACAGAGAGAAAAGGAGAAGTCGAAGGTTGGTTAAGCCAAGTAAGTAACTTCTGTCTCTCTCTCTCTCTCTCTCTCTCTCTCTCTCTCGTTCTCTTTGTGTCTTTTCTTTTTCTTTTCTCTTTTTCTTGGTCTGTTCTTGGCCGGTCGATATTCCACAGGTCCATTTGGACAAACGTCCGACTTAATCATGGTCGAGTAGCACTCGCGCCAAGGAAGTTTCGCATTAAAAGTAATTAAATCTTAAAATAACTTGTCACTCTTCTATTCGTTAAAGAGAAGAGTTTTACCGTGATATTTTACCGACCACAGAGAAAGAGATAGAAAGGAAGAAAAAAAGGGAGTAAGAGAGAGAGAGAGAGAGAGAGAGAGAGAGAGAGAGAGAGAGAGAGAGAGAGCTCTCAAAGCCACGCCTACGCCATTCGTATTCGTCTAACCTTTTTTCTTTTCCTTCTTTCTTCTTTCTCTTTTCTTTATCTCTCTCTCTCTCTCTCTCTTGCTCGCTTGGTCTCTCCTTATATCTTTCCTTCTTTTTTTCTTTCTTCTACCTTTCGGGATATCGCACGTCTCATTTTTAAAAAGGCCGCAGCACGTGCGCCCAACCCAGCCGACTATATATTTTCGCGGTGACGCAAAAAATAGTAGACGAAAAAAGAGAGAAAGGAGAGAGAGAGAGAGAGAGAGAAGAGAAGAAAGATCTCTATCATCCATGAGAATGAAAAACCGGTAGATGGGGTTATAATATATGTGCCGCTTTAACGAGTATTTTCCTTAATTTCCGTCTCTGCCTGCTTCGTTTTCCGTTTTTCCATCTCTCTCTCTCTCTCTCTCTCTCTCTCTCTCTCTCTCTCTGTCTCTCTGTCTCTCTTCTTCTCTTTCTTGCTCT
>OU426870.1:4370845-4395845 GCA_911387685.1 Dolichovespula media
AAACTACTGATGCTTGTACTGTGACGATTACTTCTGCATCTCTCTCTCTCTCTCTCTCTCTCTCTCTCTCTCTCTCTCTCTCTCTTTCTTTCATTTTCTTCAAAGTATAATATTATTTTTTTTCAAATAAACTAACTATTCATGAATTGTGCCAATGTGATATGTTCTTTTTTATTTCCCTTTTTCATTTAAAAAAAAAAAAAGGTAATAATATTTCTGATAATAATGATTATTTTTTATTTTCAATAAAATGAAACATTTCATTTCGAATTATTTGGATAAAAAAGGGGAGAGAAAAGAGAAGAGAGAGAGAGAGAGATAGAGAGAGAGAGAGAGAGAGAGAGAGAGAGAGAAAATGACAGTTTCTTTTACGCGATACCGTAAAACGATACGAAAGGTAGGTAGCTAGGTACGTTTGGAAGAGAATGTCGATCCCTTTGTCGGTAAAATAGGACTCAATTTTATGGATCATATGCGTTACACAGAAAGAGTAGGGTGGAGAAAATGGGGGTGAGAGAAAGAGAAGTAAATACGTAACACACACAGAGAGAGAGAGAGAGAGAGAGAGAGAGAGAGACAGAGGGAGAGAGAGAGAGAGAGAGAGAGAGAGAGAGAGAGAGAGAGAACCATGCGGACATCAACGGCAGAAGGCTGCAAGGTCTGCCGTTGACATGGCACGTCCATATTTTCCGATATGATATTCGATTATCTCGATATTCCCGTCGACAAAAGTGTTTATTCTATTACCTACTACTACGTCCTACGATATTACGTTCCGAGATCGCCTATCGCAAAGCCTGGTTCCTTTAGAAGCTTCACCTATTTTTCTTCTACGTCGACAGGTACACATACAAAGACGGACGCATAACTATATAGATACATACATACATACATATATCGTCGAATAACCGGTATGTGTTCTCTCGTTATAACGAGAGAAATATAATAACATAATTATAACGAAAAATCTAATAAATCTTGATAATATGATTATTTGACGTTAACCCAACAATTAGTTTAAAACGAATATTATTATTATTAGTATAATAATTTTTTTCAATAAAACATATCGTAAAAATCGAGATCGTTGAAGAGAAAAAAAGAAAGGAAAAGATCGAACGTTTTTATGTATGTTTTATCGATGGTGACCTAGAAAAAGGAATGAAATTTTTTTTTTGTTGATATCGATAGAAACATTATTTTGCCTCGACTGTTTCTATTCGTCAAGAGAAGATATAGAATCGGAAATAGAGAGAAAAAGAGAAGAGAGAGAAGAGAGAGAGAGAGAGAGAGAGAGAGAGAGAGAGAAAGAGAGAGATGAGATGAGATGAGATTCAGGACAGAACTCGATGTAATAACACTGCTTGTTCTTTCATGACAACTTGTTCCGCAGGACGGAAGCGCTTTTCATTTGTTATGCAAATATACAATGTTTCGCGCTCGAAAATCATGGAAAAACGATGGTGGTCAAACATTTAAATGCACCACACTGGACGAATACGTGCGGGGAAATATAGCAGGTCACGAAAATATTCAGACACCTTTTGGAATTGAATAACACTCTTTTTTTTTATTTTTTTTTCTTCCCTCTTTTTAAACCAAGCAAAGCGCTCTCCGAATTTTTGAGTAAATATGAAGATATTAGTATTTCATGTGGTGTCGAAAGGAAGAAAAAAATAAAATTAAAAAAAAAAAAAATAACGAGAAAGACGAAACGAAACAAAAATTAATAAATTGCGAATGTTCACTTGATAAAAAAGAAGAAAAATAAAAACAAAAAATATCTGTGACAGAGAATTTTCAAAAATAAAAAGCTCAGTTTTGTTATAGCTGCTGCAACCCGAAAGGCAATTTAAAAATTTTTCTCGTTTATACTTCATATAGCATATTAATTTCTTCCTGCCCACTCAAAAATGCAATACGTTCTCTTCGTTTATTGCCAGCCTAGAAAAATATTTATTCGATTTCGAAAGGGATTCAAATATTTTCGTGACTTGTAATACCTATCATCAAAATTATGCGATACATGAAATATCTCCTTCGACACAATGATATTAAAACGTCTTTAAATAATTGTAATAATAATGATAATAATAATAATAATTTCACAATGCAACAGAACGTACGAACAAAAGTCATTCTCACGATGATGAACAATAACGTTCAAGTAGTTCGAATAATTTTCAATCGGTCGTAAAATTAATTTAATTCTTTCGAACGATTACGCGAAACGTTGACCGCAAAATTTCAGAAACAGAAACCGAAACATAAATTCTAATATTTTTATTTAAATTCTAATGAGTTCACATTGAAAATCAAAATCTATTGAATTCTGGTGAATTCACATTGAAAATCAAAATCTATCACTAATAAGTTAATAAAAATAAATTTGAAATATATCTTTTTTCTTATTTTATAATTCTTTTCACTTCGTAATTTGGAATTTTCCTGGCTGGAACAACCTATAAATTAAAAGTTGCAAACGACGAAATACTTGAAAGTTTTCGAGAAACGCTACGTTTCTCTATTTTTTTTCCTTGTTTCTTTCTTTCTTTTCGCGTTACGGATTTTTTCTCGCGTCGTCGTCGAAAGAAAAGAAGAAAGGAAGAAAGAAGAAAAAAGGAAGAAAGAAAGATAGAAGGAAGAATCCGAGTTTTTATTTCGTCTTTCCAGCGATAAACGACCGCGCTCTGGTGTGCTCGTAATGAGAACGATGGTGATTAAAATGCGCGGCCATGCCGTTTCGTTGAAGTAAAGTTGCGATTTTACGGCGACTTTAATGCTTCGTACCGCGGACGTACCCCTTCCCAACACCTCCCCCTCCCCCTCCCCCTCCCCCCATCCTCCCACCCTTCCTCCTTCTCACCCCTCAACGCTACTATCATTACAACTACTACAACACCGTCTCGGTTTGTTCGCGCTAAATTTTGTTATAAATTTATACAGGGCACGTTTTTCGAAAGGGTTTGAAAACTTTCGTTCCTCCCCCTTCCCATTCCCTCGACGATTCAATTACCACAAAGCACAGGAGCTTAAAGAGAAAAATGATTTCCCTGCTTTAACAGAAAATGTATGCTACGTTTTTCTACGCATTCAAATTGCTCTTAATCGATTACGTTTCATTCGATTAGAAGGAACGATTATTATTGCTTTCTTTTTTTCTCTTCCGTATAAATTCAATTCCATTTTTTACTCTGTTTCGTAACAAATTCAATTTTTCGACTCGCCGTCGAGCTCACGTATATGCGTTTTACTTTTACATTCTCCATCGATGTTCGTTTATAAAATTTTGTGATGAAAATACAAAAGAAAAAAAAAAAGAAAAAAAAAGAAAAAAAAAGAGGGAAAAAAGAATGAAATATTTACTCCATTTCACGGTTTACTTTTGACGTCAATTATCGACCGCGTTATCATCGAAACAGATTAATAAAAAGGATAAAATCGTCGGTTGCTTTTGATCCGATAGAAAAAAGGGAAAAGAAGAAAGAACAAATCAAAGTAAATAGAAAACTTTTGTAAAAGTTATTAACTTTTCCTGAATAAAGATTAGAGATGCAACCTTAATTGACGAGAAAAAATCAACAACAACAACAAAGGCAAAAAGAAAAAGGAGAAAAAAGTCGCAATGAAACTTTAAGGAAGGTATTATCGGTTTTAAATCGATTGAAATTGACACCCCTGACGTTCCTTATCGTTCCTATCCTTTTTATCTTTTTTCTTAGCTAAGATCGTAAGGGAGAACCCTTCGAAAGCAATACTTTCCTTCGTAGCATCCACTGGAGCCGTATTCTCTCTTTCCTTCCCTCTCTCCCTCTCTCTCTCTCTCTCTCTCTCTCTCTTTCTCTCTGGTAAGGCAAACTCGTTCATCGGATTATTCGACGAGTTTTTAACGACATTCGACACCGCGCCAGAAATGAAGTCGCCAAGTTTTCTGGTTAGGGTGCGAGAGAATTAGATTCCCGAAGGAATAAAGTCATGGTAGGGAGATAGGTAGGTAATAGTAGTGTAGTAGTAGTAGTAGTGTAGTAGTAGTAATAGTAATAGTAGTAGTAGTAGTAGTAGTAGTAATAGTAGTAATAGTAGTAGTAGTAGTAGTAGTAGTAGTAGTAGTAGTAGTAGTAGTAGTAGTAGTAGTTGGACGTTGAGTTTCTTCTCGACTAAACGAGAAGGAAGATAGAAAATTTGAGTTTTAGTTTTCTTCGCGGATCACGATCGTAGAATTAGCTTCGGTCTACAGGTTCGAAAGCCGGTAAACGTAATAGGTATCTACGGCTGATGGTCCGATGATACACGAAAGGGATATTGGAATGTCGAAAGAGGATACACACTACTTTTCTTTCCATCAAGGGAGTCTACGACGTTTTTCGATATCGCGAGAAAGAAGATATATATATATATAAAGGGAGAGAGAGACAGATAGAGAGAGAGAGGACTAAAAGTGGAAGTCCTTTCGAGCGATTACTTCGAAGAAGTGTTCTTAACGACATACGAGCCAACATCTCGTCACGCGATACTTTGTTTCCTAACGTAACGTAAGGAGATATATAGAACTATCTATGTATGTATGTGTGTATGTATGTATATATCTATGTAATATATGTATTTTTCTATGCATGTATGTAACTACGTAACTATGTACGTAAATACGTATGCACGTACATATACATATTAAAGTGACTTTCTATAGAGGGTGACTCGTTAACTTTCTTACGATCTAAAGTCTCCGTTAACTTTGCTCGTTAAAAGTCACCCGTTAAATTTTTCAAAATTTCATCCCTTCCCTTTTTTCCTGTGGAATCTACCCTTGTTTATTCATCCTTCAACGAATGCTACGAGTAATTAAATTTCTTTTCGGAAAATTAATTTCTTTTCGATAATTATAAAGAACGTTAACACAGAACGGTTTATTTTTGAAACGTTTGAACGAATAAAAAGTTGTCGTAGTAGGTTTATCATTCTATTGAAATTTTTCGAATGTTTCGACTCCGTCGGCTCGATTTTATTTGTTCATTAGCGAACGAATGTTCGATAGTTACGAGAAACGTGAAAATGAATATCTTTTTGATAATGACAGAGATCGTTTCTAACGAACGATTTTCTTCGGAATAAATGGTGGAATAAAAATGTTGTATCCTTCCAATTAAAATTTTTTTTCGATTTTACGACTCCCCTTCTCGATTTTATTTCTTCATCCGTTAACGAATGCACGATGGTTACGGATAAACGTGAAAATTTATTTCTTTTCAATAATGATAAGGATCGAATAAATGGTTTCGAATAAATGATTTCGTTCTAAATTAATGAAGAAAATATTCGAACGAGAAATGTTATATCTTTTCAATTAAAATTTTTTCAAAAATATCATATCTCTTAGAATATGAAAATAAATATCTTTTCAATAATAATAAAGATCATTCGTTCGTAACAAACGAAGGAATATTCGAATGAGAAATATTATAACTTTTCAATGTAATGTTTCTTTTTTTTTTCAATTATTCGACTTACCTTTTCAACTTTGTTTGTTCATTTTTTAGCAAACGTTTTATAACAATTTCGTTCGAAATACAGATAAAGTTATGCTCTAGTCAAAATATGTTCTTTCTATTTCAATGAATTTTTTCAAATTTCCGGTTTTTACTTTTTCGATTTTGTTCATTCATTTTTACCGAAATATATTGTATAATGATTTTTGGCCGAAATAGAAATAAACGAATGTAGATCACTCGCGATGAAAATATTGCACCTTATCGATTGAAATAATTCCTTAAAACAAAAGGGTTCACCCAGTATGTAACCGCAAACACACACGCGCACGGGCGCGCGCGTGCACCGCACACATACAGACATACACGTAAAAAGAATAAATTCTTTCTTTTAATTCACTGAACCATCCTCGGAGAGAGACCGGAAAAGGGTATCAGTATAGTTTTTAGAAGGGAAAGATCTCGGTAGGAAACCTCTTCCTCTTCTCTTTCTTCAATTTACCTTGAACGAACGATAGTTACGGGGCAACAATAACGAAGAGATAAAGGAAGAAAGGAGATGAATTGGAAGGATCGCCCCAGGAGTACGACATCGACTGTCCACCATCGGGAAGAAAAGCTGATTATCGATGTCCGTGACTGAAATGTGAAAAGGAATCGCGAGGAATAAAGCGATTAACCGTGGATAAAGTCAAAGCCTAGTGCGAGAAAGAGATAGATAGATAGATAGTTAGATAGAAAGATAGATAGTTAGATAGATAGATAGATAGGTATGTATGTAGGTAGGTAGATAGATAGATGGATGGATATGTAGAAAGGAGAAAGAAAGAAATAGAGAAAACGTGGATTCGTTTAACGTTGGATTTAATCGAAGGACACGGTTGCTCATCCGCGTTCTCCTTTCTCTAGAAAAATCCACTGACGCGTGATCGTGCATCCATCTCTCTCTATTTCTTTCTTTCTTTCTTTCTTTCTTTCGCTTACCAGGAATGTGAAACAGGGAGAGAGAAAGAGAGAAAGATATATATATATATATATATATGTGTGTATATAAACGAGAAGATAAATCACGCGCTCGCGCCGCTTTTCTTCTCCTTCCGTCGTTCAACCCTTCCGAGTCATTCTCTCTCTCTTTCTTTCTCTCTCTCTCTCTCTCTCTCTCTCTCTCTCTCTTTCTCCTTTCACTTCCAGGTCGTCGTTATTCCCGGCATGACGACGCTTTTCCATGACGTGCCATTATTAAGACGCCTTCAGGCCGGACGCCAGGGGCCGGGTTCGATATATGTGTGTGTGTGTGTGTAGAGAGAAATGGAAAGAGAGAAAGAGAGAAAAAGAGAGAGAGAGAGAGAGAGAGAGAGAGAAAGAGAGTCGGAAAGGGGAAGGAGGAAGGGAGATTGGCAAAAGAGGGTGACTTTTCACCCTCGTCTTTTCCACCTCTTTCTCCTTCTCTCTTCTCTTGTTCGTGGTCGCTGCCTTCCCGTGCCGTGGCAACATCGATCCTCGAAAGATGTTATCGATACGCGTTAATCTTACCCTCGCGTGGACTCACCTTGATCGTGAATTGCCTGCAGAGCGGCTTGTAAGCGTTCGTGCCGCAAACGAGGAACTTATTCGGGCCCTGCCTACCAAATACTCGCAAGTAATTCTGACACTCGTCGTCACTCCTACCCTTCAGGTTGCAAAGTTCTCTGTGTGCCCCGCTGCTGGACCATTGGAACCTCTAGAACAAATAAATTGAATTTGTTTCGGGTTAGTTTTCTTTTCTTTAGTTTCTTTTTCTTTTTCATTCTTTTTTTTTTTTTTTTAACTAATTTCATATTTTCTTTAATCTATGTTCATTTCACAACCCGTTGATACGAAATGATTTTTTATTAAAAATTTTTTTATTATCTATCCGTTTTTTATTTATTATTATTATTTTTTTAATTAATATCATTCTTTAATCTATGCTAATATCCATAACTCGTTTATGCGAAAAGATTTTTGGTATTCATTCGTTTCTTTTTTTATTCCACTCTTTGGTGTAAGAGAATTATATCATGTTAAATTTATATCATAGCCCTGTGTCAGTTCACTGTATTTTACTTGAAATTTTTATTTTAGTCTCTATAAAAAATTATATAATGTTAAACGTATAATATAAGTAGTTATGTATAGAGAATGTGTGCATATAAATATATATATATATATATATATATATATATATACACACATATTTTATTATATAAGTATTTAACGTTGTGAAAGTTCGTTTTTTTTCTGTAAATACTGGAGAATATGGACGAGTAGCCATTTACCAGCACGCATGGATAAAAACTCTCATTCTCTCTTCATAAATGTACGAGTTTTGTTCTACCAGTTAAATTAAATGATTAAAAAACTAATCGCATTAGATTATTTAAGAGCAATTTCATTGTGTTTAAACCTATTAAAGATTAACTAAATTATTTTACGGTTCCTATTCGATTCATCCTATAAATTGGTTCGTATTAAAAAAATTTTTTTATGGGATCCACTCAATACGCTCTTTAAGTATGAATCAAATCTGTTTTTATATGCTCATAGTAAACTTTAATAAAAACTTCGAATATTTAAGAAGAAACAATTAATTTTTCATTCTTAACAAAAAACTGAACGAAATGAAATATAAAACATTATATATATATATATATATATATATATATATATATATATATATATATATATAAATATATATATGTGGTATCCGACAAGTTTCAAGAAGGTTCTTAAACAATTGTTTTATGTGAGTGTTTTCTTTTTGTTCTGGGATAATATTCTGTTTTAGAGCGAGAGCGTTAATTCCTCGTTTCAAGATTTTGTTTTGTTTTTAAAAAAACGAGAACATTTTGTCGGGGAGAAGTTTTAAGACGTTCGAAGAGTTAAGACTTGTTTGTTCCCTTTGTTCATATTTCACAATTAAATCTATATTTATCGTTACATCTTCCTAGCTCAAACTTAATTAATTTTATCTTAATATAATTTCTACATATATATATATATATATATATATATATATATATATATATATATATATATATATAAATGTGATGTAAAAGTTACATGACGTCACAGATGATTAATATAAAACTAAAAGAAAAATTCATATTATCGATATAGTTTCGAATCGTTTTACATTTTCTTTCCTTTCTCCAATAATTTGTGTGGTGACAGTTATTTGACACACGTGTAAAATAAGTACTTGAATATATATATATGTACATGTAAAAATATCCAGATAAACAATAATGATAGAAGAAATAAAGTATTATACGAACGAAACAGTGACCTATTTCGTTTAGAACGAAAGTTTCAGCGTATAGTTTTCATTCAGTTTACTTTTTTTTGTTTTCTTCTTATTTTATTCTCTCTCTCTCTCTCTCTCTCTCTCTCTCTCTCTCTCTCTCTCTTTCTCCCACTTACTCTCTCCCTTCCTCTCCCTCACTCTTTTTTACTTTTTACCATTTTTCCATACACGTCATTCTTTTCTGTTATCTATCCTAGAGAGATATCTACGAGCGATCGTTATTCGTTCTCCATCGAAGCTCTACAACAGGGGCTATCATTTTTCCGGAATACAATACCGGATAACGATAGCGAGAGCATCTTCGACGGAAACGCGTGTTTTCCTCTACAAACAGAAGAAAGAGAAAGAGAGACGACTAGGTACGCCATTAGCCTGAGTACATTTCGATCGTACGAAGAAGAGGGAGAGAGAGAGAGAGAGAGAGAGAGAGAGAGAGAGAGAGAGAGAGAGAGAGAGACGGAGAGAGAGAGACGGAGAGAGAGAGAGAGAGAGAAAGAGAAAAGCCGTATTTTTCTCCTACATAAAAGCTACGGCTTACGTTCGTGGGCTCGTATTTTTCCCGACGACAGACATGCCGACGTCCTTAGTTATATTAATATCGGACCGACACGACGTGAAACTAATTTAATTGTCTAAGAGAGCTAGTTACAGGTAATCACTTACTTCTCAATGTCGTTTATTACTAATCGATGTACGGCGTGCGTACATATATATATATATTTGATACGATCACAAAATTAAATTTTGTAAATGACTTTTGTTTCGTCTCGTATAGATATCTAAATACATATCAATCTTCGAAATGATTCTAATCATCAAGTAAATCGAATATTTGAATTTCTGTGTAAATTATATGGTACAGGAATGATCGATATATGTAATGACTGATACTAAAATTATTTTACATATTATTTTACGCCTACAATGTTTATTTATTTATTTATTTATTCTTTTTTTATGTAACCCTTTATAACCTAATTTTGTTCATATCTATGATAGGAAAAAATTATACTACGATAAGACAATTATAATATTATTATTATAAGAAATAATTATATTATTATCTTGGCAAACAGTTTAAAAATATTTTGTTACTATTTTATATTAATTGTTTCCAATGTCATATAGTTTGTTTGACGTTACGTGCTCATATTCTTGTATGTTTTAAATCTCGTTTTATTTTATTTTATTTTGTTATATTATATCGTCAATTTTTTATTTTCTTTTTCCTTTTTGTTTCGTCAAAAAGTTAACTATTATATTCGTAGCTTTTAAAGTTTGTTGACTATAAATTATACTATAGGTTTAACGTTACATAATCTCTTTTTAAAAACGAAAATAAAAATAATATTCTGGTAGAATTTTTATTATGCGAAATGAAACAAAAAATATGGAAAAATCGTTACTTCGGATACGAAGTAACGATTATATTTTTAACGATAAAGCGAAATAAAATTTATTGAATATAGATGTATAAGTTCATTATTTTAAAATTAAATGGTATTATTGAGAAGTAATTCCATTGCATATATGATTTTTTATTAATCATTTATCGTTAAAAAAAATTTTATTTATCATAAAATTCGTGTGTCGCGGCGATGTACATTATATATATATATAAAAGATATAAAAAAGGCAATCTCTTGCATTTCTATGCAGCTGTATTTTAAGTTAATTCCGTTGCATATGCAATGTTTCATGAATTTTTTAATTTTTTAAATGTACGCCATTTTGAAAATGAAAATCAAATTAAATCGAAATTATCCGCGCATCTTTCTAATATGTAAATTGATTTTTGGTATACATTTCAACTTCGTCGAACAATTTAGTTTGTAATACCAATATTATATGTACATATGTGCATAAACGCTTACACATATATGCATATATGCGTTTACGCAACAAGCGTATAAATCTTTATGCATAGAATCTGTATCCATTATCTGTAGATTTTGATAAGGAATTTCAAAATAGATAAGAAAAATTGTAAATAAATTCACGATTATGCCTTGTACTATTTTAAATATTCCTACGAAGTTTGAATTCTTTTCGTTGCGTCGGAAACTTTTTAATAAAGTTTCGAATTTTTTTTAAATATCGTCATTTTAAAATCAAAACTCGGATCGAACTGAAATTGCTCGAGAATCTTTTTTTTGCGAGTACCTTCATTTTTTCCAGTTAACTTCAATTTTTAGTTAATCCATCCAGACGGTAGAGCAAACACACACACAAACACACGCATGCGCGCACGTAGATTTTGATAAGAAACGTAAATATCCATAAACGCGTTTTTATATATCTCATGTATTTCCGAAGATAATGCTCTATCACACTTTTGCTTGTTTGTTTAAACTTATTTTTACTCGACAGTTTATAAACTTTTTAGAAAGATTCTATAACGTTACATATGTCAGTATAATTATATCGTATTAATGAATAAAGGTATAATTTATACTTGAAAAAAAGAAGAGAAGAAAAAGAAAATAGAAATACGTCTACAACCTCGAATATGAAGTGAGAATTAATTTTTTTGTCGAAATAACGACATAAACTTTAACATGAATAGAGATACGTATATAAGTGCGTGATTTTAATTGAACGGATTTGTAGGGGATTCAACTGAGAATAATTAATGACTGAGAATAACTTAAAAAAAGAAACATAAACAGAAGAAATAAAAAAATCATTTATGACTACAAAGTAACGACGTTTCAAACAAGTAATTAAGAATATCCAACGGTGTCAAGTTAACGGCGAATTTAATATTTCTATATTAAGAAGAAAGAAAAATCGAACAGTGCTTATAATAGAAAGCTCAATTATTTTAACAGATACATAATTCCGAGGAAATTCGAGATAAGAAATTTTTCATGTCTGTAACATGTAAGAATGATGACCCAATGTGCGAAGTGTCGATATCAGTATTAACATTATGATATTTTAATCATTCTAAAGGTTTTTTCTTTTTCCTTTTTTTTTTTTCGAGAAGAAGTTACATCGATTTTAGGCAAAGGAACGCGTTTATTTTTATTTATTTATTCTTTTTTCTTTTTTTCTTTTTTGACCGTAAGTTTTGGTAATAAGATTTCAAAGGTTGACGAAATGACGATTTTGGCGTAGTTTAGAAATATATGAATAATTTTACCACCGTAATTTGAACTATTTTAGTGTAACCCAGTATGCACCATGAGGAGCTGAAGTTCTAATCAATATTTTACGTGTGTATGTGTTTGTACACGCGTGTTCGTGTGCGTGTAGGTGTGTGCGTGTGGGTGTGCGCATGTGTGTACGTGTGCGTGAGTGTCAAGATTGCATCTCGAATATGCCCTATTAACGATCGAAACAAGGCTTTTCATACATTATCTAGTCAACAAAATTTATATCGTCTAAAATAAACGATATGTCAACTTTTATCGCCCTTCGACATTAACTTGTCTCCGTCTAAGGATACTAAATAATTCACCTTGACGTCACGGATACCGTACTCTCGGATCAGAGAAAGAAAAAGAAAAAGGAAAGCAAAAAAAAATGAAAAAGAGTAGCACGAAGATGTAAACAAAGAAACAAAAAAATTAAATACAGAAGAAAACATCTCTATTCAACTCCGTCGATCCTCGAGATTTCATCGTACTCTTAACAAAGACAAATCGTGATCGAACTTATCGTCGAGTGGTAAACACATGATACCACGATATCGAGTGTGACTCATAAAGGAAAAGTATATCGATCTCAACCGAAGGCAGAAAAAAAGGGAGCGGGCACATAGATACATAGGTACGTAACTACATATACGTATAAAGTAAATCGAAAGTCAGCACATGAATTATCTTAATTCCAGGTCGTCCGAGCCTTTCTCTCTCTCTCTCTCTATCTATCTATCTATCTATCTATCTATCTATCTATCTATCTATATATATATATATATATATATATATATATATATATATATCTTTCTCTATCTTTGTCTCTGTATCGGAGCACCGAGACGGAAAAATTCTGTCTGGTTTGCCAGAGAAAAAGAAAGAAGAGCAGAATTCTGTGTTACCTTGTATCGTAAAACGAGCTTCGCCGCCCTCCAGAGGCTACGTTGAAAGGTGGACCAAAGGGAACGAATGAACGCGCGTGCGCGCGAGAGATAGAGAAACAGAGTGTGTGAGAAAGAGAGAGAGAGAGAGAGAGAGAGAGAAGGATATAAAACGAAAAACAAGGAGGACGTTAAACGACAAGAAGAAAAGGAGAATGGGAGTTACGACAGAAGCTGCAGCTGCGCGCGGCCAAGCAACCAAGTAAGCAAGTAAGTAAGCAAGTAAGCAAGCAAGCAAGTAAGCAAGCAAGCAAGCACAAGTAAGCAAGCAAGGAGCAAGTAGAAATCCTTGAACGAGCTCTTTGCTTCAACTTCTCCTCCCTACTTCTCCTCCTTTTTCTTCTCCTCATCATCATCATCATCCTTCCAAGCCTGTCTTCCTCCGCCCACTTGCTCACCCCCCTTAGATTACTACCACCATCACCAACAGCACAGCAGCAATAGCATCACCACTACCACTACCATTACGCTTTGGTCTCATATTCTTTGCCCGTTTTCTTGCCCTTCGTCGGACATTATATCTGTGTATGCTGATAAGCTACGCGTAGTTAATTTTTAACACCTTTTTAACACTATCCATAAGTTATTTCTTTGATTTTCATCTCTCTCTCTCTCTCTCTCTCTCTCTCTCTCTCTCTCTCTGTCTCTCTCTGTTTGTTTTAGAAATTCTTTCTTTTTCTCATCAGCTACACATTTCTGACGATTTCATATTGGTTATTTGATGTATCGAAGTAATGGATAGAAGGACCGAGGAATGGATGGAATTTATTTGATTTGTAACGAGTATAAGGGAAGAAATTTCTTCGGGATAAACTTAGGTACCTCTTTCTTCCTCCTCTGTGTATGTATGTGTGCGTGTGTGCGTGTCTGTATTTGCGTAGAGAAATGAATAAGATATCTTATCGTTAGATCACAAACAAATTTTTTTTTTTTTTTTTTGTTAACGACGACGTTGTCATTCGTAGAAAAATTTCGTTTTAAATTTTGCCGAAAATTATCGGAGTTGGTGATATTAAAGAGAGAAGAAAGAAAAAAGAGGAGAGGGAATTGGAATTGGGTCTGGGATATCTGAGGACGAGGATAGAAAAAAGAAAAAGAACGGAAGAAAAACAAAATGCGATGACAAAGTTTATGGAAACTGTTGGGAACTTTAAAACCTCGAAAAATTCTTGTTGTATCTTTTTCCTATCTTTCTTTTTTTTCATCTTTATATACAAGTATCAACCTTTCTTACCAAGCTCTCGTTGTATATATATATATATATATATATATATATATATATATATATATATATATATATATATATATATATATATTGCTATGTAATACCATTTCAAGAAAACGAGAAAAGAAAAGAAAATTTTGTACCTTCGTGTTTATAAGGTGAGTAAAAGGAGCTATTTTTCATCGACGTTAATCTATATCGCTGTCTGGAGAAACATTGCTGCGAGAGAAAAAGAGACGAAAGAGAGAGAGAGAGAAGGGAGAGAGAGAGAGAGAGAGAGAGAGAGAGAGAGAGAGAGAGAGAGAGAGAGAGAGAGAGAGAATGAACCAACTATCGTCGACTTTAAACGCTCCACCGAGATTTCCTATCGACTACGAAAAATCGTCAGGCCATCGACAAGTGGTAGTTATATTATCGACGTAAAAGAGGTTAGAATAGTACACTTTGTTAGAAGAATAGATATATTCTTGGTCCAACGAAGGACCAACTTCTCATCTTGTAAATCTCTTACCGATCAATCAGACTACTTACTTACAAACTTCTCGGAGCACATTTTTATCTTGAAAAATCGATGACAGACTATAAAGATTCGTTAAGGATCGGATCGGATTGGATCGGATCGGATCGAAGCCGGTCGTATTAAATGGAGTCGTTACGTTATCGAGTGTGATGTTCTATTGTGTGTTTCAAAGAAACAGAGAAAGATAGATAGACAGATAGATAGATAGACAGATGAAGATATAGAATGAGTGAATGTAATACAAAGAGACGGAAAGAGAGAACAACTGAGAGAGAGAGAGAGAGAGAGGATCATTTGTAAGTACTGATCATTGCAACGACAGAGAGCGGAGCAATTAAGGTGTCAAACGCATATCTCTTTAGAACGTAATTTAGGCGAAAAGTAAAAGAGAGAGAGAGAGAGAGAGAGAGAGAGAGAGAGAGATACGTGTATTCCTGCTTTTTGTCCTAATTAGAATGCGTCCTCGTAGCGTGGCTCAGTCGCCAAATCGAGTGGGTTCGCTTTTACGAATTCACATAGAACCCAAGAGGGAGATAGATATATACATAGCAAGATAGATAAAGAGAGAGAGAGAGAGAGAGAGAAGAGAGCTGAAACGAGATAGAAGGATAAAAGGAGGGAGGGAGGGAGGGAGAGAGAGAGAGATAGAAAGATAGAGAGATAGCAATAGACGATATCGACCAAGGGAAAACTTTCGCCCACAAAATCGTACTGCATATTCATCGAGTAATACGATTTCGGAGTTTCTAGACCCCCTGGCTGCAGATGGTTTTACGCTCTAATCCGTATAGATAAATTCGCTTACCGGACATTACTCGCTAGGACGCGCTTATCTATTTCCATCTCTTTCTTTCTGTCAATTTTCCTCTCTCTCTCTCTCTTTCTCTTTTTCTCTCTTTCTCTCTCTCTCTCCCTTTCTCTTATGTATCGTAACCGGCAACTCGTTTAATATTCTACTGAATACGAAAAATAAATATCTATCTATCTATTCATACATACCTCTATAGATATCTATTTCTCTTTTGGAGTCTTATAATCCTTTATATTTATATGGAGGACGTGATCGTGTTCTATATGAAAAAATAGATTGTAGAAAAAAGAAAACAAGGAAAAATCCGTGTCGTTAATGAAGTTCGTAAATGATTATTCGTTTAAGTTTAAATTGTAATTATAAGTCTGTGTACGTCCGTCGTTAAGTAGATAGGTAGGTAGGTAGGTTGGTAGGTAAGTAAGTAGGTAGATAGGTAGGTACATCCTTTACAAGTTAGCACGTTCCGTACGGAAATTTCTCTTTCATGGAAGATTATGTCTGTTTCTAAACTTCCAAAAGTTGAAGTTTTTGAGATAATAAAATGAATCATAATTGTTTGTATTACCACGGTCAGATTAATTTCGTTGAAATTCGTTGCTTCCATTCCATCCCATTCCGTCTTTTTTAAAGCTAATCATTTTTTCTTTTTTCTTTTTTTTGTTTATTATTATTTTTATTATTATTATTATTATCGAACGTAAACGAATGAGTACACGTACACGTACACATATAAGCGTACGAGCATGAAAATCAATTTCAACCGAGATCAATCTCGAGAAATTATTATCGTACCGGCGACTGCCAGGGGTTGATTTTTATCGCGTATGCCGATTCTCGTTGGAAAAATAATGCGCGTTCGGTGATACGTCACGCAAAAGAGCGTATCTAATACGAAAGCAGGATTTTAATTAATAACCACACGCTATATATATACAGTGTGGTTCTCGACCGAATGTCTCTCTCTCTCTCTCTCTCTCTCTCTCTCTCTCTCTCTCTCTCTCTCTCTCTCTCTCTCTCGGTCTCTGTTTTTCTCTATACGTGAAAACTCATAACTTTTTCAGTTATCGAGGCTAAAAGTGTGAAATTTTGTAGCTTTTTACGTCCGTAGCGGCAACGTTAACTGAGAAAGAATCGTAAAATTTAAATTTAATAAACAACGAAAGCCTCACTAAAACGAACAAACGTATAAATTAAAATCATACGTACGTGTGATCACTTTTTTCCTTTTATTTATTTATTTGTATTTTTTTCTTTCATTATCGAGCCACTTCAATCATGCAACCTATAGCTTTCCTTCGATTTCTATCTAATCCGTTATAAAATTACTTTACGGTTATTACGATCATCGTCTAATTATTAGAATGTCCAGGGAACGAAGATTGGACACAAATAATCCCACAGTTATGTCTATGCCATTAACTATTTCAATCAATTAAATGGGACGCTAAATATAAGTGACAGTACGATGTAAAGCTCTTTCTATCTTTCCTATAGTATATATATATATATATATATATATATATATATATATATATATATATATATATATATATATATAGTTCGTATATATAGATAGATATACATATACGGTAGAAGTTGCTATTACCTTTTTTGGTTTAAATTGAGACACCTAACTATCTCGAAAACAACGTATGTATTTTTGTAAAAAAAAATAAAAGAAAAAAAGGGGGAAAAGTTTGAAACCAAAGTTGTGTTGTTTTGTATGGGGAGAGGTGGAAGAGGGATGACATGAACATAACAGCATTATTTATTTACGATTAGGTGGAAGTTTTCGATGTTATTTGGTAATTTCAAGGTCAATTCTCTTTGTTTCTTCTTTTTAATG
The DNA here is from genome assembly GCA_911387685.1 of Dolichovespula media. NCBI lineage: Eukaryota > Metazoa > Arthropoda > Insecta > Hymenoptera > Vespidae > Dolichovespula > Dolichovespula media. The sequence continues at coordinate 4,388,140 of OU426870.1, forward strand.
GAAACCTATAATTTTTAAAAACGGCATCTTGTTCCAAGTAAATAGAAACAAAAAAGAACAGAGAAAAAGAACGAACAGGAAACGACTTCTGCTTGAAACATATTTTTTATCCAGTCCCTACTTTTTACGACATTTATCATCTTTCAAGCAAAAAATTTATATGTATATGTATGTATATATATATATATATATATATATATATATATATATATATATGTATATATATATATATATATATTTATATAAATAGATATATATAGATATTTATATTTATAAATATATTAATATATATATATGCATAAACAACAAAATAGATATATACTTTTCTAGAAATATATTATTTTAATAAATATTAAAAATCAGATGGTCCTCATTTTCGATGGCCTACTCAATATCGTATAGTAACAAAACACAATTAATACAATACAGATATACAAATAAACGTTTAGAATCTACTAACAATATTATTTATATGTCTCACGAATATTTTCCATCTTTTTTTCTTTTTCATACGTCAACTCAACGACTCGACGTCGTTGTAACGTGTAAACGCAGATAGAAGGTAGTTTCGATTTTCAAATTAAAAAGAAAAAAAAAGAGAGAAATGTGAAAAACGGAAAGAAAAAAAAAAGGAACTAGAAAATACAAAAAAAGGAAAGTGACACACGGAGAGATAGGGCAACGTTTCTTTTGATTAATTCAATTTTATCGGACTGAACGAAATCGACCTGATTAAATTAACATCAAGCAAACGAAGAGGAGAATGTTTTAACAATCGATTGTTTCTCTTTCTCTATCTCTCTGTCTCTGTCTGTCTCTCTCTCTCTCTCTCTCTCTCTCTCTCTCTCTCTCCCTCTTCCTCTATCTATCTACATTTTCTATTTTTATAATACAAACAATAGGATATTGTAGTAAAAATATGAAGTAGAGAAAATGAAAATTCGCATTGATCTCAACGTTTTTGCGAAAGATAAGTATAAAACAAATCTATCTCTTAAAGATAAGTATAAAACAAATCTCGTATTTTCATTTCTACATAACAGACGTAAGTACACAGTTTATTAAATGAAAGATAGAAAATGGCGTCTATGAATGCCGGGAGTATAATCGTGACGATCACTTGAGAGATATCATTTATAACGTAGTTAGAAACGATAAAGGACGAGGAAGTACTTCAACGATCCTCTTTTTTCAAAAGCTCTCATAGCTCATAGCGTGCAAAACCCGAAAAAAAGATAATAAGAAAGATAGATAAATAGACTGATAGTTAGAGAAAGAAAAAGAAAGGGAAAGAGAGAGACGGAGAGAGAGAGAGAGAGAGAGAGAGAGAGAGAGAGAGAAGGAAAAGTAAGAACGTGCTCTTAAACTTGTTGCTTAAATACAAGCAACATCGATGTAATACACACACACACACACACGTATATATATATATATATATATATATATATATATATATATATATATATTGTTGTAGACAAAAGTATATAAAACAAGAAAGACGATAGAAGAGGAGCACGATTCTACGATAAACTAGACTCCGTCATAGCAACTTGAAGGCGTAGCAGAAAATGGTTCATTTAACTTGCTGTAATATTTAAGTTTAGATACATTAAGGCCTTGAATACACCCTCGAGTCAAGAGAGAACTAGAACAGCGAGAGAGCGAGAAAGAGAGAAAGATAGAGAGGCAGAGAGAGAGAGAGAGAGAGAGAGAGAGAAAGGAAGAGAGAAAGGGAAAAATATTCCCCGTTTGACCTCGCCATCCTTCACGTAAATACTACTCTCAGAAAAATTTTTTTCCTTCTTTATCCCCACTTCTCGAGACACATCCCCCACTCCTCCCCAAAAATATACTTTTTATCTCTCTCTATAATCGCTAGAACGTAACGAATAAATGACCGACCGATCGAAACACTTTTTTTTTTTTTTTTTAATGAGATCATAACGAGAGAATTTGACTCGGTCGTGCTCGAGAAAGGTGACCTTGAGGCACGATAAAGTTTGAACAATAAGTAGAACGATGATGATGAAACCACTTCCTCTTCTAATTCTCCATTCCTATCCTTCGACGACTTTTTAAACTCGTCTCAAGAGCCAGAAACATTTCTCCGAAAACGATAGAGTTAAATATAAATGATCCGAGCGCGTCTATAAAAAGGAAGGAGAGTAGCAAACAAAAAAAAAAAAAAAGAAAAAAGGGAAAAAATAAGAAAGAACAACCATTCTTACATAGATGTGAGAATATTCATATCAACTGGTATGTGTATAGGTTCGGCTACCTTTATATTCGCGAGAAATTCGTGATAAAAATAAATAAAGAAAGAAAAGGAGAGAGAGAGAGAGAGAGAGAGAGAGAGAGAGAGAGAGAGAGAAAGAGAGAGAGAGAGTGAGAGAGAGAGAGGAGAAAAGGGCAAGAGGGGGGATAGGAAGGGAGGGAGCCAAGGCCGAGCATAGGAGAGCGAGTAAATTGTATTTACATTTTTATTACATTATCAAATTCAAGAGGTAGGTATCCGATGTTTCTGTCTATTTCTTTCCCTCTCTCTCTCTCTCTCTCTCTCTCTCTCTCTCTCTTCCGCAAAATTTCTTCTCTTTTTCTTTACATACCACGTATTATATTAAAATTTCATTACCCTTCGCGTTCCATTTTTTAAATGCACCCACGCAAAATCACATATACAGAGACAGAGACATACATACACTAACTCACTTACTCACACACGCGCATATATATATATATATATATATATATATATATATATATATATACATATAAAAATATATATATATATATATATATATATATACACGCATACATACATATTCAGAGAGATGCACGTAGATAGATGCAAAAAAGATAAAGAGAAAGAAAAAAAAAAGAAAATGTCGAGAGAAAAACGTTGTGGGTGACGACGATGACGAAGGTGGCAAAGCGATATACTATACTCTTTTTTTTTCTTCCACCCCCTCTCTTTCTCTCTCGTATTTTTTCATCATAAATGTATATTTAGAGAGCGGGACTTTAATTTTACCATGTACGAGCTCGCGCGCGTTCGCACGGAATTCATGCGTCCGCCGGAAAAGCGGCTCCCGCTCTTTTCAATCTCGAAAGTAACGCTGACGCCGGCTTTGCTTTAACCCGTGGATTAACTCGCGAACGGCTAAGCAACCTATATATCACACTATGAATCTATTTGCTCCCTTACGCACATTATTTAAATATATATGTGTAAATATATATATATATATATATATATATATATATATATATATGCAGATACCTCTATGTGTGTTTATATTCGTTCAGTGACTGAAAAATGACGTGTATTCGCATTATGAATTGACGGTTAATCTAGTTTCTTTTAATGTTTCTCTTTCTTTTTTGAATTTTTTTCTTATCTATCTGTCTCTCTCTCTCTCTCTCTCTCTCTCTCTCTCTCTCTCTCTCTCTCTCTCTCTCTCTTCCACTCTCTCTCGCTCTCTCTCTACTCGCCTGTTTAAAGTGTCGGTCGTGTTTATGGAGTTAACTGTCCGCATTGACTAATAATGAAGATATATGTATCTCAGTAAAAGATGTCCCTTTAACGCTTTAACTCCCATAAGATTTTCTTACTTTTTATCTTAAGGACCGCACTTGAATTTTCATAATATTATCGATATAAGATCACGATGATAAGTTCTTACATCGTATAATTATACGAGACTATATTTCAATCGACAGTTTGATTGTCTCGCTAATTTTGCCTGACAATGGGTTCGGTCGCGCTTAATAGATCTTTAATCGATTAAAAACGTTATATTTTCATCCACGAGAACTAAAATAAAAATAAAAATAAAGTAAAGTAAATGGCAAGAAAATAAAACCTTCTGTTTATAACGTTTTAACAGATATAATTAGAAAATTTAATTTTGATAAGTATTATATTCTTGTTAACTTCAAAATTAACGAATACGAGTGTACTGATCGGTAATATTCGAAATAATAATTAACATTAAACTTACCAGTACCGGTCAAATTGACCGTTTTCAAACTTTTGTAAAATTTAAAGATATTTAAACGTTATAATACCGTCTATCAAACTATATGACTTTTCTTAAAATATTCATATAAGATTTTCTTCACTCTTCACTTCTAGTTTTTTCTCTTTTCCAAGAAAAATATATTATGTGTCCTACCCTACCTACCGCGGTCGGTCTATTTGACCGGTGGAGAAAATATTGTATGTATTATTTTAAATTTATATAATCTGTACAAATTAACGATTATCTCAAAGTCAGTTGCAATTGAAAAGAGTAGACAACAACAGTATTGAGTACAGTCTCAAATAGAGCAGTTCTAAAGCGTTTCTTATGCAATTTTGTTACGATTGTTTATTTGGAGGAGATAAAGTATCAAAACTTGGATATAAATTTTGTATTCCTTACATAGTGTAATATTCTGTTGTAGATATTTACCCTAAAAATGTCAAAGCGTTTCAAAATTACAAAGTACCTAAGAAAAATAACGGACATAAAAGAAGAGTGTTCAGTATGTGATGAACAAGAAATTTCTGGAACTGAAAAAAACATGGAAACAGATAAAGAGCTACTTACAACAAGTGAATTGGAGTCAGAGAGCGATTATGAAGAGGATAATATTATAAATAAGCGTCCAAGGCAGAAAAGATAGAGAGTTTTATTGACATCCGAATGTGAGACAGATATAGAGGATCAACGCATCGAAACTGAGGCTGATGGAACAGTTTGGGAAGAAATAGACGGAAGTCTCAAACCTGGTAGGATACCAGTGCATAAAATTTTTAGGTATATGTCAGGGTCAACAAGATATGCTAAACGACATATAATGAAAGGACAAATGAAGACGGCATTTTCTCTTATCATTGATCAGCGTATAATGCATCATATTATAAAATGTTCAAAAGAAGAAGCATTTAGGGTATTAGGGACTAAGAGGGAGCTGAATTCTACAAAACAAGATGCATTTATTGCTTTGCTATATTCCCGCTGCGCATATGAGGCAAAAAATTTGGATGTCTCATATTTGTGGAATAAAAATTCGGGACCCGCTTTTTTTTTCAAAAACAATGAGAAGAAACGACTTTACCGAAATTATGAAGTTTATACGATTTGATAAGAAGAGCGAAAGAAGTCAGCGTTTGCAAACCAATAAATTTCCTATGATATCTACAATATGGGATCGATTTATTGAGAATTCACAAAATTGTTATAAACCTGGTGCATACATTACTGTTGATGAGCACTTGTTTCCGTCGAAGACTAGGTGTAGATTTACACAGTATATGCCGAACAAACCAGACAAATTTGAAATAAAGTTCTGGTTGGCGTGTGACGTTGAATAGCAAGTATATAATAAATAGGTTTCCCTATTTGCGAAAGGATGCAAGAAGATAATGTTCAATTCCATTTGGGGAGTTCATTGTTCTAAAGCTGATGGAACCATTCACAGGATGCGGAAAGAACGTAACAACAGATAATTTTTTCACGAATGTATTATTAGCCAAGAAGTTACTTGCAAAAGAACATCATCCACAAGTTCAGATTTGTTCATACGAAAAACTTGTCAAATAAATTTATGTAAAGATTATAAAACAACAAAAATCTGTTCGAAGTGCGAAAAATATGTGTGCGGCAAATGTACATTTCAGACTAAAATAATTTGTAAACAATGTAAGGAAGCCGAATAAGGTATATATATATATGTATGCATAACACTATATAAAGGTCTAACCTTATTTGTTTTTTTCATAAATAATTTTAGATATACATAATAATAAGATTGGTTTCTCATGTGGGATAAAAGAAATTTTAATTTTTGAAGTTTATAAATTGAAATTATATAAAAATAAATTTGGACGAAAATTCATAAAAATTCTTCATTTTATATACATTCAGCAATAAATCAACCACTATCTGCATTGAATAATAAAATCGATAACCTTTTTAATTACCGGTCAATTTGACCGAGCACGGTAGGAATAGGTATACAAGAACTGTCGGTAGGTTTAGTGTTAATATTTACATACGTATCATAAATACGTGAATATAAATTTTCTTTACTTTTCTATTTATAGTTCGAACTGCCACTCGACTAACGGCAATTCATTGATTTCGTAACGATCATTGACAATTATCATGACAATCGAAGCTTCATAATTTATTTCGTTTCTTTTTTTTCTATATGTTTCAAAAAGTCATATTAATGTAAATATATATATATATATATATATATATATATATATATATATATTATATATATATATATAATATATATATGTATATATATATATGTATATATATATATTATATATATATAATATATACATATGTATATATATATATATATATATATATATATATATATATATATATGTATACAAAAGTAAAACCACTCGTACAAATGCGATGAATAATTATTAGTTATATAGATATAATTGTAAAACAAAAAAGGGAAAAAAGAAAAAATAATCAGGAAACTTTTTATACTCGTATAAAATAATATTGATAGATAAATGAATTCTCATCTAATACAGTTTCTATTTTCCTGGCCTATCTGACCGAATTAATCTCTTCTTGAGGTTTGATTTTCTCGTTGGTTTAACGGTAAAAAGATGAAAGTTCGGATATTATTAAAGCAGGCTCTCCTTGAAGAGATTGATTCTCTTAATCCAACGCAAACTACCGTTGAAGAGGTTAAGTTTACTCTACCGACTTTACGACTTTTCCCGTTTCTTCTTATTTTTTCCTTCTTATTTCTTCGCTTTCTCCTTTTTTCTTCTTATTCTTTTTATACTTTATATATATATATATATATATATATATATATATATATATATATATATATATATATATACCATATATCGTGTGTACGTGTGTGTACGCGCGCGCGCTCATGTTTATAGATATAACCTATCCTTTTTCGTTCCTTTCATCAATCCTTTTCGTTCATCTCTTGAATCTTAACGGGACACTTTGTGAGATAGTAAGAAAACTTTGGCCCTCGCTCGAACGTGGATAAGAGATTACATAAAAAGTGTGAAAGAATATTGTAGTATACTTTGTTAGGTGAAATTTCTCTTTAACGAACTCACGAAGAAAAGAAAAGAAAAGAAAAGAGAAAAGAAGAAAAGAGGAAAAGAAGTAAGTAAATGGTTATGGATATTCTAAGAGTAAATTATCTTCCTTTCTCTCTCTTTCGTTCTCTCTCAACGTGTATCCTCGTACAAAATATATCTATAACATATATTATTCGTATAGATATATATAGAGTATTGGTCATATATATATGTGCGTATATCTATGTATATACATATATTCTATTGTAAATTGTTAAGCACAGCCTTCCTATATAATATATATTATTCATACGGATACAGTAGATATATAATAGATATGGATATATAGGATATACGTTAAATTTGTAAGTGCATATATTACAAATCTCATTCGTTTGATTAAAAAGAAAATTAATTCGCAGTATAGTGTTTTTTACAGGAGAAAGTCAGAGAAAAACAAAGAGAGGGTGAGAGGGAGAGAGAGTGAGAGAGAGAGAGAGAGAGAGAGAGAGAAGAAGAAGAAAGAAAAGAATTGGAACCTCGATGAAAAGGTCGAAGTTTGAGAAGAAAGGGAAATAGAAAAGAAGAGGGAGAGAACGAAGAAGAAAAAGAAAAGAAAAAAGAAAAAAGAAAG
>OU426870.1:4403345-4408345 GCA_911387685.1 Dolichovespula media
TATTATAAAGTTATATTAATGCAGGACCTTTATATATATAATTTTATTTCAGAAATAATATTAAGTTTATTTTATAAATCACTTATATAGATATATTGTAAATAAATTACATGAAATAAATTTAATGAAATATCGATCGAAGAAAGGAAGAATAAATATAGTTTGTTCTAAACAAACCTTAGATATTATTAACTCATAAAACGATTTAAATAGATTAAAAAGAAAAAATTAAAAATGTTCTCGTTAGTTACATACAACGTTTAACGTAATTCCATGTTAAAACGAAGACGGATAAAAGATTCGGGAAATATTTATTTCTAAATGAGATTTACATAAGTAGATATATCCAGTGAAAGAAATATAAAAACATTAATTAACGGCTTTACGAAGTAATCCGAGCGAAGAGAATAAATTATATCGGCGTTGTTAGAGAATTATAAACTAGTGTATGCGTATGTGAACTGTTTATGTATATATGTATATATGTATGTATATGTATATATGTATGTATATATTGTATGTATATATTTATGTACGTATATACGTGAGGGAAGTATCGATCGGTCAACGTGGAATGTTGACGCAGGAATAATACTAATTAGTAGCTTACAACGTACCCTATGTACGTAATCTAAACAAGAGGAACATATCATGTGTTATTAGAGAATTGAGTAGAATAGAATTCCAAAATGTCGATATAAATATATCAGTTGGTATTTCGGTGAAACATGGAAATAAGCTTTAATCGTATCGTTTAATTACAATATCTCCTAATAAATAATCTAAAGAACCGTGTCGGGTAGATAGGTGCATATAGGAGAGGAGGAGGACAGGAGGAGGAGGAATAGATAATACATGACTAACTAGGTCGGTAAAATATCGATCGAGATTGAACGTATACATACATATGTATATGTATAGCATGATTTACATTGATTTGCACTGAAAAATGTATCAATGAAAATAACTACTTACTTAGGTATACAACAAAGTTAATCGAATGTAAAGCGATAAAGTATTATCAATGATGTAAAGAGGGAGAGAAAGAAAAAGAGAGAGAGAGAGAGAGAGAGAGAGAAGGAAAGAGAAAGACAAAGAAGGAAGGAAGGAAAGAAGGACGAGAGAGATCACCTATGTTGTATTGAGGTGCTTCTACTTCAAAAGTACACAAAGGACTGACCCGTCCTCTAAAGAGAAACCCGTTAAATCGAACTACGATACCCCTTACTACCCCTGTACTTACAAAGTTTGTTTGTGTTTACATACCGCCGAACCTGCAAGCCTCCTCTCTTCAACTTTACTCGCATTTTTATGTACGTATATATATACGTACGTATGTACATACATACATATATACATACATATGTACAGAGAAAGATACGTGCAAGGACAAAAACGTACATACATACATCGGTCGTTCTCATTTATTATTAAACCAGAAAAAGAAAAAAAACGGAGACGCCATTGTTCGATCGTTTTTATCGATTTTTTCCTTATATTATAATATCATTTCTTTTTTTCTTCTTCCCTTGTCTTTTTTTCCTTTTTTACTATCGTCCTCAGTGTATCCCTTGATCTATTTTTATTTCTTCCATATCTTTTCTTTCGTTTTTCTTTCCTCTTCTTTTTTTTTTATCTAAGGTCCACCGGAATTCGTTTCTTCTTCGATCTTGTCCCTTCACCCTCTCTCTCTCTCTCTCTATCTATCTATCTATACGAGGCCATCGATTTACATAGAAACAATGGCCATCGGATGCTCGTCACCTTGATCCCTCGTCTTTGCTATCGGCAAACCCCGAGCGTATCGTAAATCCTGTTCTACAAAGGGGAGAGAGAGGGAGAGAGAGAAAGTAGCGAGAGAGGGTGGGAGGAAGGGAGGGTGGTGGTTGGTCCAGGAAAGCGTACTCGCGTATAAATCTTTGTCTCTCTCTCTCTCTCTCTCTCGTTCGTTCGTTCATTCGTTCTTTCTTTTTTTCTCTTCTTCGTTCATTGCCGAAGGAATTTAAACGAGTCATAGAGTGACCGCGTGCGTGTAAATACATTTACGTCAGGCCTGCACCATTGTCGGACTTGAGCCGTTAATCCTGACGACGTGGTCGAGGACGACCACGAGAGAGAAAGAGAAAAAGAGAGGGAGAGAGAGAGAGAGAGAGAGAGAGAGAGAGAGAGAGAAACATAAGGGAGTTTGAGAAACGATGACATTTTCTTTTCCGTCTTTCTTTCTTTCTTTCTATTTTTCTTTTTGTTTTTTGTTTAGTTTTGTATTATATTTTCTTTTCTTTCTCGACGAGATATGTATGTAGTGTACGTCTACCGTCAACGTTTATAAGGTTTAAAAGAGCGAAAATGAATGAATGCAAAGACTGACAGTCCTTCGTTCCATTCCGTTCTGTTACGCTCGTTTTCTTTTTTTGGGTTTATTTATTTTTTGTTTTTTTTTTCGAACAATTAATCGTGTCAATGACCCGAGTGACAAATATGGAAAAAACTTCGTTTGCCGTTTGATTGATTTAGCGTTGATGTGCATTATAAACAAGAAAAAAAAATGGAAAAAAAAGAAGACAGTCGGTCTGTGTAAAACAATTTTCGAACGTAATTCCTTTAGCATGTGAAATTTTGTAATGAATTTTGGATTATTATTTATCTTTATTTTTGTTTTTCTTTAGTAATACCCGGCATTTTTTATATCCAAATTCGAATCGAATAGAAATTATCCGTAGATTTAAGTGCTTATGGTTTAATTCGATGTTTCTTTTATTTCAAGTCAATAAGCATAAATTTATTTAATTTGTATTTATTTTTAAATGCAAATCATTCATTTCATTTGATTTGACTAATTGATTTAATCTGTAAAACGAATTTACGCACGCGAATATGAGATCGCGCAAGTGTGTATGAATATATGTGCATAGTAATATACATTTACTTCTCTAGAAATAGATCATAAATAAATTCTAATAAGTAATTTTACAAAGACGAATGGAGAATTTACGTCAAGATTACAAAATTAAATTTTCATAAACTCGTACACATGCACGCGCAGGAAGAATAGAATAGAATCCTCGATTATTTTCACACAAGATATCAAAATCTCCAAAACATTTATAGATAATGCCTGATATGATTTTAAATTATTGGAATTTTTTTCTTCGAACGACTTTTTTACGTTGTACGTCAAACCTATGAAGTTTTTAATTTTTTCTACCATTTTTAAATCGAAAAATAAAATCAAAGAGAAATTACTCGTGGCTCTTTGTCACGGGTGACTCTATTTTTGTTATAAATTTCAATCTATCGTGGCGTGTAAACGGTAAAATGGATACACATAAACACACACATACACAAACGTGCGCGTGTACGTTCTGATATTGATATCGATACGTTAAGGTTCAAAAATATGTTTGGATATCTCAAATAATTTCAAAACAAACAAAAAAAGAGAGAGGAGGAAAGAAAGGAGAAAAGAAAAACATAGATAGATTCCGTGTGACAACAGTAAAATAATAACAAAATAACATTTCCAATATCATCCCATTCTTTATCCTATATCCTATTCTATCAATTTGCAACCCCTATATAATTGATTGTTACTTTTTAAACTTTATTATCGCGAGAAAGAAAGAGGAGGGTAAAGAAGTAGGAAGAAAAAAAAATATAAAAAGAAAAGAAGCAATGACGTTCCAATAACTTGATACACATCTCGAGGAAATCATCCGTGTGTTCGGAAGAATAATAAGTTCCTTTATACAACGCGCGTGCGCTATTTCTTCTCTCTTTCTCTCTCTCTCTCACTCTCTCTCTCTCTCTCTCTCTCTCTCTCTCTCTCTCTCTCTCTCTCTCTCTCTCTCTCCATCAGCCTGTTTTTCGCAAGCACGTGTAGAGAGTCAGGTCGTCGTGACGTTATCGCGACGGTATTAACTCGGATCGAGCTTCCGTTAGGTCGAACCGCAATCAGCTGCAACGAGCAGAGTCGACGGAGCGTAATCTTTATCCTTCTTCTCTATCCACGACCTCCATCAACCCCACTCACTCTCTCTCTCTCTCTCTCCCTCTTTCTCTTTTTATTTTTCTCTCTTTATTTCTTAGACACATACACACACACACACACACACACACACACACACACACACACACTCGTGCGCGCGCACGCACGCGCGCTCCCAAACATTCTCATGATCTCCTTTTGCCTCCCTAGAACGCTTTTCCGCGTTCGATACCTCGGCATTATGCAACTACCGGAGTTCAAGCAGATTGTTAGAAGGAAGTACAAAAGGATGAAGAAAGAACGGAGAAAGGACTAGGTGGTGATGAAAATGGTGTGGGAAGGAGGAAAGTTGGAAGGGAACGATAGGCGACGGGGTGCTTTCTGAGGGAAGAAGGGACGAGGGTTGGACGTAGGAAAGAGATGAATGTTACGAGTAAGCGAGAGAGAGAGAGAGAGAGAGAGAGAGAAATGTAGAGTCGTATAACAGACGATGTAATACACGCGATCATCGTGCTCAAACAGACAAACGATAAAGAAGGAAAAGAAGAAGATTCGTTCACGAGCTAAGCTTCAAAGAACGAGCTAACTTGTGATATTAAAGATACGTTCTTCTAACTCTAGAAAGATCCATCTTAAGAGTAAGTAAAGTATCTATATGCTTTGAAGGTTGTTACTTGAAATATGTTCAAATTGATTTAATGGAAAGTTTTATTTCTAATTTCATATATATATATATATATATATAATATACAATTTCTACACAATGGTTGTGTTCTTTGAAAATTCGATATCCATATGCCAATATATCTATGCTATATACCTATATGATAGGTATCTAGATTCTTTGAAGAGTATTGAAATATATTCAAATTGATATATTCGAAAATTTTATTTCTAATTTTATACATATATATATATATATATATACATATATATATATATATATATATATATATATATATATATATATATATATATATATCTTTCTCATACGAATTCTACATGGTGGTTGCAT
>OU426870.1:4413345-4423345 GCA_911387685.1 Dolichovespula media
TTTCTTGTTTCTATTCTCCCTTCCTCCCCCCGCCACCCTATTATCGATCACTCAAAAAACACACTAGCTTTTGTCCGTAAAATTCACAGTTCGCTTTATATCGACGTTCGTTAAAGACAAAATTCATAGAATTAAGCTATCCAATTTCGAATTTGACGACTGGTATGTAGGATTTAATAACAGGGGAGATATGAAAATATAACTTTTTAAACTAAACGATATCGAAGAGATACGAGATCAAATGGGATAATATTTATAAATCGATCCCAGTTACATTTTCCAATACTCTTTTTATCCTCTTTCATTTTTTTTATTTATTTTTCTATCGTTCGTGCATAGTATTTCTTACGGATTATTGGAGGAAAAAAAAAAAAGAAAATATCCACAACAAACATTTTCAAACTGATCGACATTTTCTTTCACTTTTTTTTCTTTTCTTTTCTTCTCTTGTGTTTTTTTTTTTTTTTATTCCTTTTTAACGCCATTCTCCTTTTCACTTAAAATCCTCTCCGTCGAATATTCTCGTTAGAGAGAGATTCGCCATGGTTTTTTTTATTGCTCTTTCTATTTATCTATCTTTTTTTTGTCATCTTCCTTTTCATCGTCTACCGATTATGAAATAAAAGCGACGTGGAGACGCAAACTCGATATAATTTATCGCGAATAACGAATAAATCGATTTGTGTGACCGAGGAACAATTTTGAAAGGCGTCGATGACAACGAGAACGACGAACATAATCCGATAGAAATTCATCGGCAAGTAGCACTCAACCTCCACTCCTTCCCTATTTCCTTCCTCTCTCTCTCTCTCTCTCTCTCTCTCTCTCTCTCTCTCTCTCTCTCTCTCTTTTTGTGTGTTTCCTTTCTCGGCCCTTTTAGACTAAAAAATCGTCGGCTAGGTGGTAAACTTTCCATGAATAATGCAACGACTTTTTCTTCCCATCGCAAACATTTATTTCCGAATAATCGAGCGCCCTTTTTTCTTTCCTTCCTTCCTTCCTTTCTTCCTTCATTTCTTCCTTCCTACGACGAAATAGATTTCGATCGAGCACAGAGAACACGCGCGTCTCCTCGATCGCTCGATCCTCTTTTACGTTTAAACGAAAACAAAACAGAAAAAAAAAAGGAAAACAAAAAAGAAGAATAAGAATAAGAAGAAGAAGAAGGAGCAGAAGAGAAAGGAAATAAAAAAATGTATGCCTCCCGAGAGTGTAAAAAGGGAAGGAACTTTTTCCTTCGAAGTTTTTTGCTTGCTCGTATTAATTCGTGGAATTAATTTTCGTCCCTCTCTCTCTCTCTCTCTCTCTCTCTCTCTCTCTCTCTCTCTCTCTCTCTCTCTCTCTCTCCTTCGTCCTTTCCTTTCTCATACTGGAGGATACAACGTTAGACTTTTTTGTTACTGTTTCCTTAGAGAGTAAGAAGACGATCTTAGTTGTTGTTCTCAACAATTTGAGATAACGAGGCAGTAGTTTTAACGATAATGAGAATACCGCGGATCTACGTGATTTTTTTTTCTTTTTTTGTTGTTATTATTATTATTATTATTATTATTATTATTATTATTATTATTATTATTATTATTATTATTATTATTATTATTATTTAACGGAATTTTAAATGAAAAATCGTTTTCAAGTATTTCAATCATTCGTACCCTTAATGTCCCGAGTATGACTCGACGTTATTTAGGGATGATATTTTTTAATAAATTTTTTTTTTTGTTTTTTTTTTTATTATGAATATCTCATACTTTTGATATCTCATACGAAATGACAGATGCGGAACATAAAATCAATCGTGAATTTATTTAATATATACATTTAACGAACTTATTACTAAGGAAATGTTCGCGTAGTTGCTACATCTCGTAAACCGGTTGAAAGTGATTGCTACGTAGACTTCAAGTCCGACGATGTTTCTATCCGTTTTTATGTATTAGTCGTAAGAATGTTCGAAAAAAAGGTAGAAAAAGAAAGAGATAGATAGATAGATAGATAGATAGAGAGACAGAGAGAGAGAGAGAGTCTATCGGTAGTTAAGGTACATTTTCACGTGACAGTAAGAATTATGAGTTTTGTTGTCGTGACACCGTATACAACAACGTCACTAGAAAATCAAACCTGTTTTGATTTCGTGACATTAATGTCGCGTCAACGGAGTCCGATGTCACGACAAGGCAACATCTAGTTTTCACGAAGAGAAATGTCATAACATTTAGCGTGATGATCGTAATAGTCACGACAATACGGTCACCTGAAAATTTACCTTTGAACCCATAACAATCCTAAGCAATGAACGATTTCTCGCACCTGTAAATGCCTGTATCGCTCTCGCTTGCTCTCTTTCTGTTTCTGTCTCTCTCTCTCTCTCTCTCTCTGTTTCTTTTCCCTTCTCTCTCTCTCTTTCTCTTTTCTAATTACTAATTCTATATACAAGGATAAAACGTATGCTGTTAAAAAGTTTCTGGAAAATACCAAGTACCTGTATTACTTGTTCCACGGACTCTGTTTTTATGATTCTAAGTACGATAGTTCTCTCTCTCTCTCTCTCTCTCTCTCTTTCTCTCTCTCTTTCTTTCTTTCTCTCTCTCTCGGTGAAAATTTTTACGTGGTAGGTAGAAGAAAAGGTAAAGAATACGAAAGAGAAAAAGGATTAGGTAAAGAATGTATGTCGGGGAATATATGTTTCCATGTTGTGTATACGTGTTTTATGGCGTAATGTAGTCGCCACGTTTTTTATTAGAATGAACTACGTGAAAGACGATATGTATATTTTATTCTATGTAAAAAAAAAAATATGTAAAAGAAAAAAAGAAAGAAGCAAACGAACAAAAAAATGCGGCAGAAATTTTAATCCAACTTTTGTAACCCAATTTTTTGTCGAGTACTACGGAAAAAAAACAAAATTGTATAATGTGAAAATTATATTACTTTATTATTATATAATAGTACTATTGTATAGTACATTAACCCGTTGACCGGTAAAGAACGAGTTAAAAATAAATCATCGCGAAGGTCTAATTTCTTTCCTGATAAGAGAATAAATAAATCATTAACTTTTTATTCCTATTAACGGAGGATCATTGGTCGCAATTCTTTATTATACGATTCAATAAATTAAACCGAGTTTTCTTGTCACATTCATCGATCGATAATTTCTTCGGGGTTAAGAAGTCAAGTATAATATGGATTTGGAAAAAAAAAAAAAAAAAGACTAAAAACTTCTTATATGCCATATTTTTCGTGAGAATTTGTTAATGATGATAAAATTAAGAAGAAAAAATAAAGAGAGAAAGGAAAAGAAAAACAGGTAAGCACATAAAAGCGTGTTACTTCAAAGTTACATGGCGTTGTAAAAGGGTTAATAAACAAATGAACGAAAAAAAGACAAAAAAATAAAAAGGAAAGAAAGGAAAAGAAAATATCATAAATTGCAAAGGGTTAACTTCTATTTTATTTTTCCTAAAGAGAATAATATACGACGATCCTTAAAGCAGAAATTGCTGAAAGAATTGCTGGAGGGAAAAAAAAAAAAAGAAGAAAAGAAAAAACAAGGGAAAAATCGTAGAGTCGTTCTTCGATCGTAACAAAAGTAAAAAGAAAAAAAGAAAAGAAAACGAAAAGGAGAAAGAAAGAAAAAAAATTGGAAAAAAAGGAAGGAAGAAAGGAAGAAAAAAGGAAAAGCATTGAAAATCGCTGATTTTTCGCGCGTAAGGGAAAAGTCTCGATAAGATGGAGTAGGAAGGTAGATAGGTAGGTAGGAAGGTAGGTAGGTAGGTAGGTAGGTAGGTAGGTAGGTAGTTAGAAAGGTTCGAGACGGTGCATTCGAACGTCCGTTCAGGATTGTTAATCGTTATCCGACGAGGTCTGACGTTTCCGTTTGGAACGATAAGCCCGAACTAAAAAAAAAAGAGAGAGGGGAGAGAGAGAGAGAGAGAGAGAGAGAGAGAGAGAAAGGAAATCGACGAAGTTCCTTTGGACCAGTCCAATCGCTTTTCGCTCGTTCGTTTCCTCTCTCAATCACGGCTTCGCTCGCCGATTATAGATTACCAATGCGAAACGTTTTAATATTGGTTTAATTCATTTCGATTCGATTTACCCGCGAGATGATTCCTTTTACGCTAGATGGAAAATCGCGTTCGCTATTCGAAAAATAAGTAATGTAAGTAAGTAAGTAGTAATCGTCCCGGACAGATATCTTTTTTTTTTTTTTTTCGATGAAATCGATAAAAAATATTAAATTGGCATTCGGTATGTGACATTACGAGAGTCGGTGAACGTGATATAGAAATCACGATAAACAATTGGGGGAAAAGGAAAAGGAAAAAAGAAAAGAAAGAAAGGGAAAAAAGAGAGAAAAAAAGTAAGAGAGAGAGAGAGAGAGAGAGAGAGAAAAGGGAAGAGAGGGAGAGCGCGAGAATGCGGAAAAGAGGAAAAAGAGGTAAAGAGGAAGTAAAAATATTGCAAATTACGGTGGATTCACCCTCACCCTCATGTACGGGTGACTTCTTGGATGAAAGAAGCGATGTAGCTATCCATACTGACTTTTACGATCCTATTCTACGGAAGAGAACCAAACGCGAGTATGTGAGTACGTCGAAGATGGAGATAGAAGAAGGTAAACGTGTGTACGTGTATGGAACACAAGAGATCGAGAGAGAGAGAGAGAGAGAGAGATGGAAAAGTGGGTGTCCCCGATCGATCTTCTCTCGCTCACAGGTTCACCATGTTACGTCGTTTCGAAGTCAAAATCTTTCTCTCTCTTTCTCTCTCTCACCCTCTCTCTCCGCTTTCCTCGCCATTTCTTACGTAGCTACTTTCGTACAGTTTCGCGAGTTGAGTCGTTGGCAAAGGGGGATCAATATCGAGTTTGCGATTCTCTCTTTTATCTTTCTCTTTCTCTCATCCGTAGGACGACCGCGGTACCCTCGCGGGTCTCATCACGATTCTCTCTCTCTCTCTCTCTCTCTCTCTCTCTCTCTCTCTCTCTCTCTCTTTCTTTATGTCTCTTATTCTATCTCGCTTCTCCTGCGTTCTCACTTTTCCATTTCAATTTGATCGATTGGAAGACACACCAAAGTTATATTTTCCGGGCTAATCAAAGTACCTCCGAGAAAATTCACGACCCGTTCGATTCGCTTGTACGTGATCGTATACCGTTCGGTTCGTCTTTTCAACATATTCATACGAATTTAAACGAAGTCTCATTAAAGGGGGGGGGGAAAAAAGGTAAACTTGAATGCATAAAGATGATAGAGACAGGAAGGCACACAGACAGACAAACAGAGAGAAAGAGAAAGAGAGAGAGAGAGAGAGAGAGGAGAGAAAAAGAGAAAGAATCGGTGTAAAGAAGGTAAAACTCAAAAGTAAACCTCGTGCGGAATGAAAATTGACTCTCTCTCTCTCTCTCTCTCTCTCTCTCTCTCTCTCTCTCTCCCCCTTCTCCCCCCCTCTCTCTCACTCTCAAATATAATACAAGTTAGCTTTTTCGCTAGGTACGAGAAAGACAAACGTTAGCAGAGTAGCAGCAGCTACAGGGGGATGAAAATAATAGCACGGTGAGTAGTCGAAGCGGAAAGATTCAGATTTACGCGGGGGTGCCAGACGGCAGCGGCAACGGCAACGGCAACGGCTTCAGCAACGGCGGTGGCGGCTGCGGCGTACTGTTACGCCGTCCTGCCCCCGGGACTATTGGTAATTTATACTCACATTATTGTTCTTAATTTATACCACGGCCGGCTGAGTTTACGGTAAACTCGTGAATGTGAAATAGTATACGCAAGCCGAGCATACGTAAAACGTTTCTACTCCCCCTCCCCCTCCTCTTTCTCCTCCTTTAGCTCTTGCTGTCCCTTTATTTACAACCTCTTTAATCATAAATAACGAAGCAATAATTAGAACATTCCTTCTCTCTCTCTCTCTCTCTCTCTCTCTCTCTCTCTCTCTCTCTCTATCTCTCTCTATCTCTCTCTATCTCTCTCTCTCTCGCTCTCGCTCTCCCTCTCTCTTTCTCTCATCGTGTTATTAAACAACTTTTTAACGTTTACCACCTTATCTCTTTACTTTATAGGTTTTTCCTTTTAATCGATATTATTTATTCTTTACGTTGTTTTCTTGATAGAATTTATCCTCACTTGTCATTATATATATTGGAATATCATATATATATATATATATTGGAATGTTTATATTATGTTTATAGCACGCCTAAAACAGTTTTTTTTTTTCTTTTTCTTTTCTTTTCTTTCTTTTATTTTATCGATAAGATCTATACTTCACGTTCTTTTGATGATATAATTATTACTAGAGAAGTATTATGAAAGAGAGGGAAAAACAGGTACGTTTTATTGTTATATTTTTATCAGTGCAAGATCATTTATGCTTTTTCTCTTCCTTCATCTCCTCTTTTTCCTTGCATTATCCTTTTATTTACACTTTTACCAACGATAGATAAATAACAATAGACGATAATTAGACCTTTCTCATCACGTTATTAACCCATATTTTAACGTTTACAACCACTCGCCTAACAAGCTTAACACGATTTCTCCTTAATATTTTTTCTCACTCTCCTTTTCTTTTTACTTCTTTCATTTTTATTATAATCATTATGAAAGAAATATTAAAAAAATAAATAAATAAATAAGTGGAAAAAGGAAATATATACGAAATGTAAAAAGAAATCATCGATACTTGCTTATCGATGTTAGACCATTAACGCTTCTTTTCCTTTACTTTCCTTTTCTTTCATTATCACCTTTATTTACACCCTTCTCCAATGGTAAAGACAAACAAAAAATACGAAACGTTGATTAAGAGCTTGCCCGTTGCACTATTAACCAACTTTGTAACGCTCTCTCACTATTCGCGTAATGCAGTTTCTTTTTCTTCATTTTCTTGTTGTTTTTTTCTCGATATCGAATTTCAATCGATAGCGCATCTCTTTTTCTTTTACTTTTCCTCCTTATCGTTTCTCTTTTGTGTGATTTATAATTACTCATTAGAAAAATATTACGACGGGGAAACAATATGAAAAAGAAAACGAAAAGAAAGTAGTTGCGTGTAATATAATCAATTAGATTTTCATCGGTTCAAGATCATCGACGCTTTTAAAGAATGATACAAAATTGATTAACGAGCTTCATTTACATATAATATCAATCTGTTCATAACGTCTGGATTGCAATTACATTAAATCCTTTCTTGCAAAATTATCCATTCCCTCATGATTTAATTAACTCCTTTTGATCCAGTTCACACATGTGCGTACAAAACATGCACATAAACGCGATCGTTATCATTCCTTTTCACATAATTGAGTTTCTTTCATATCGATCGCTACTTTTCTATACCTTGGTAATTGTTTTTTTTTGTCTCTCTGTTTGTTTTTTTTTTTTTTTTTTTTTTAGGTTCCTCTACTTTGCGTTTCTAATTGTTACATACAATTAATTACACTTTTTCGAGTTGGTTGATATAGTATCATTGGGATTTCGATACGATCGCTGGAGAAAGGAGTGTAGTGTTATATATGTATATATAGCTGTTACATGTAGCTGTTACATGTAAGTGTTGTGTACAGAAAGTTTGAGATTGGAGTTCGAGTAGATCTAAAGGTTGTTCCTTTTTCAATTTTCTAAGCAAATCTGTGTAACGATTTTTCTTCGTTTTTTTTTTCTTTTTGCAAGAAAGTTCGTACGGTTATTAATCCATGATCAATATCTATTCTTAAACGAGAAACGTGAAATTACATCGGTTATCATAATATTAAAATCCATCAGCTTTAGGAATTGACTCGCACGGATATTAGTACTAAAGTATATAAAAACTAATTAAATCTAATATTAAATTATAACGGCATAATGACCATCACATACAAGTTTCAGTTATAAATACAATGATGTAATGTTTCGTGAAATTCAGTTATAAGTGAAATGATAAATAAATTAAACATCATTATGAATTACTTCATGCCCATGATATATTGTCGTCAAA
This sequence comes from Dolichovespula media, assembly GCA_911387685.1. Taxonomy (NCBI): domain Eukaryota; kingdom Metazoa; phylum Arthropoda; class Insecta; order Hymenoptera; family Vespidae; genus Dolichovespula; species Dolichovespula media. Next base: position 4,421,338 of record OU426870.1, read on the forward strand.
TTTATTGATAATTCCATAAGAGGAATTGACTGTTCTAAATACTTTAGGTCAATAAACAAAAAAAAAAAAAAGAGAGAAAAAAATGAATCCATGATGATCGTAAAATCAAAATAGAATGAATGCATAGTGATATTTTTATCTACAACTTTAAATATTTAAAATTCCTCTTATTTCTAACAATAACGCATTTAGAATATAGGACGATACGTCAAAGTTTTTTTTCTTTTTGATGAAAGTTCGATTCGTCGTCGGCCATAGCCACAAATTTTTTACTTCATATGTCAAGATAAATTTTTGAAATAATTTTATACATTAAACGTTTATTGATTGCCCTCGATTGAAAATGTTACCATTTGATCCAATACATGAATCTTCCGATAATTCTTATGCGTTTTGATTTTCTTTTTTTATTTCGTCCAAATATCCTTCATCTAGTTCAATTTGTTATCTAGGCGAAGAACCAATGAAATTTGTCAATGGAATCCATTTGAAGCATTTTAAAATTAATTTTTAATTCGATCTTTGATATTAATTTTTCTTTTTTCTTTTCCCTTTCCTTTCGGTACATCGATTTTATTTCGATAACCTCGCGTTTGACTTTCTATTTTGTTCACACGATTTTGCAAAGATATCATTGCAATTTCTATATATTTTTTCGAAAAAAGGAATAAAGGAAAACGATCGTATATTTATATTTTTGTTTAACAATTATTATTTGAACGCCGTTTATAATAATTTAACGTAATGCTTTGTAACGAAATATTACATTCACTGTGCATTTAGAAATTTCCGATTAGAAAATTTTAATTAAAAAAGAAAAAGTGCAAAAAATCGAAACATAAAATTCTAATTTCTAATTATTACAAGATATTAAATTAGAAATAGATAAATAAAGATATTTAAAAAATATGAAATAAAAAAAAAATTAAAAAGAAAGAAATTCCTACCTTCTAATTATTACAAGATATTAAACAAAATATTAATTGGAAATATATATTAATCAGAAATAAATAAATATAGATATATAAAAAAATATGGAATAAAATAAAATTGAAAATTTTCAACAAATTAAATTAGTTTATAATGAAAAATTTTTAGTTCGAAAATTTTCCTTAAAAAAGAAAACGAAAGAAGGAGAAAAATAACAGAAACAAGAAATTCTTATTTCTAATTATTATTAAGAGATTAAATAAGATATTAAAAAACTGTAGGTTGTTGGTACGATGTGCTCACCTGGTCGATGATCTCCGTGAGGTCGTGCAGACTTATGTTGTAAATGGCGTTTCTGAAAAAAACGGAACAAGAACGTTAAGTCCTGCTCGTAAATTTGGGTGTCCTTAATCTTTTCACTCTACACTCTCTTCCTCCCTCTCTCACTCTCTCTCTCTCTCTCTCTCTCCCTCTTTCTGTTTCTCTCTTTCCACCTGTCTTACTAACGTCGAACCGAAGTCAAAAAGAAAAGGCGAATAAGAGACCTGTTCGAATTAGAGGAAAAGCCGATAAACTTAACGCGGTTCCTCCACCATCTTGACATCAACTAGAGGAGATTGAAAGGAGATTGAAATCGATCGGGAATATCGAAATGGGGTACCTCGTTAACGTCGATCGTGTTCGTCGATGAGTAAATATCCGTTTGCTACGAAAGTAATACCGAAATGGAGCAGCATTATTCTTTTTTCTTCTCTTTTCTTTTTTGTTTTTTTGTTTCTTTTTTTTTATTTATTTCGTCGTCTCAATTTCAAATCTTTTCAATCAAAAAGAAAAGATCTTCGTTCGACATTCTCCAATTATCGAAAAATTTTAACGTCAATTTTAATATCCTTCGTTATATAAAAGAGAGAAAGGGATGAAAGAAAGAAAAAATAAAAAAAAAAAAAAACCGGAAAAAAGATTATTTTTATAGATATTAATTTTCTATTGTCAAATCGATCTACTTCGATTACGTTTTCTTCGCGTCTTTTAACAAGATCGCAGAAAGGACAGATAAAAAGAAGAAAAATGAAAAGAG
>OU426870.1:4428345-4430845 GCA_911387685.1 Dolichovespula media
AAAATGATGGAAGATTGAATTTTAAATTGGCTATCGGACGTTCGGACGTTCTCATTTTCGTCTCGTCTACGTTTCTCGTATACAAAAAAATTTATAAACGCAAGGATGGGGTGGAGGGGGATAAAGATTTACGTTGGAAAGAAAAAAAAGAAAAGAGAAACAAAGAGAGAGAGAGAGAGAGAGAGAGAGAGAGAGAGAGAGACGGAGATCAAATCTGATAGCTATTTATCTTAAACGTACTTTATCTCCATCTTTATCTTACTCGTCCGCGCATGTGCGTGTGCGTGTGTGTATTTATATGCGTGTATACATGTACTGTATATAGAGCTAAATACGTAGACACGATAACGTCATCGGAAGCTGATCATCTCAGATCCTATACACTATCTTACGTGATAATGGATCAGTTTAATGGAGTTTAATCCTTTAACGAGGAAAAACGAGTTAGTCGCTCGTTTGAAAAGGCTCTTGTTAACGAGCAAGAGAAGTTAAGTCGCTGAGATCTCTCTCTCTCTCTCTCTCTCTCTCTCTCTCTTTCTCTCTCTCTCTTTCTCTCTCTAGCTCACTATTTCTCTATTTTTTTTCTCTTTCTATCCTACACGAAAAGTTACCAAAGTCGTTTTTACTCTCATCCCTTTTCATCTTTTTTCTACTTCTTCTTCGTACTTTGTTTCTTTTTCTTTCTCTCTCTCTCTCTCTCTCTCTCTCTCTCTCTTTCTCTTTCTCTTTCTTTCTCTGTAATAGAACGAAGAATTACGAAGGTAGTAATTCCTATAAAAATAATCGCCTCTTCAAACCTTCTTCTCTTTAGTTACAAGATCGTTTTTAACGAGCCATCATTCGATCAGTCTCGTTCTTCGTTCGATCACTTATTCGCAAGCGTCTACAAATTTTCTTTCAATCTATACTTTCTTTCATACTTGCATAACTGCTGTGTGAAGTATATTATATTCATACATAAACACACCACACATGCATACATAGATATAATACACGTTGATAATACCTACTTGTGAGCTGTTGTTTCAATAAAAGAGAGAGAGAGAGAGAGAGAGAGAGAGAGAGAGAGAGAAAGAAGAAAAAGAAAAAGAAAAGAGGGACAAAGAATATATATATATATATATATTTACGGCATTTGAAATAAATGAACTACCAATTAGGAGTTTCACGCTAGGGAGTTTCAAGTTCTTCTCTTGTTTATAGTGAAATCCACGGGGGAAATGCCTTTCAGATCTCGTAACTGCGATGAAGAAGGATGCTGATGATGATGTCGAAGGCTTGTTGTGAGCGCGTGGGCGGTGCGTGTTTCATTAATCTCGGCTCGGTGGGCTTTACGCGCTGTCGACGCTTACTCGCTGAAACAACGATCGTTCAATCTCTCTCTCTCTCTCTCTCTCTCTCTCTCTCTCTCTCTCTCTCTCCCCTCTCTCCTTATCCCTTGAGTATGCGTAGGTTAGTTCGCATGGACTTATATATGTATGTGTACCTATGGAATATTAGCTTTCGATATTCCTATACATCCTAGTTTAATGTTTACCCTCGAAAAACGACTCCGTGTCACCGGTCTTTGCGACTAAACTCACTATAGTTTGTAGTTAAATATAGTGACAATATACATTGTCCATGAAACAAACTTGTTATATTCGTTTTGTTTGATTAAATAAATTGAATGGATAAGAATTTCAAGGATAATTAATTGATTTGAAATAGTTTTAGGTATTGAATAGTTGTTTACGTAAAGTGTATGTAAAGTACTGCTAGTACGTGTACATTACTGTACACATAGGGGAAATGTACATAATATATCGCACAAGTATCGTAAGATACATCGAAAGTTAGGTAAGTACATATTTATCCTTTGACACTATGAGGTCACTGCTCACGTGGTAACAGTATTTTTCCCTAGAATTCTTAAGTCACATGTGACAGTTCGTTTGGTCGATGGAACAAATCGATTGATGTGAAAAAAAAAAAAAAAGAGAAAAGAAAAAACAGTTCTACAATATTTCGAAATATACACGCGTCTATCTAATATTTTCTTTTAGAAATAGTTTCTTCTAAAAATTGTTCGCGAGGTATGTACGAGTTATATATGTACATTTCACAAAGTGAAATATTAAAAGTGGGGAAAAACAAAGTTAAAAGAAAATCAGTGTTGGCCGAGAATAAACTAAGAAAATAATTACGATGTCAAGAGCTGTTACAGGTGTCGCTTATTAGAAAAATAAAAGTTTATTTTCATGAGTGATCCATTTGTATTCGTTTATGATAATAACGCGAAATAACGTCATTAATGATAACGAAATATCCGTGTAAAAGAAAGGTAAAAAAAAAACGGGGGAATTGAATCATGTTGTTTCTGTTAACTTACGAATGAAATTTTTATCTGTTTATCATTACTAATTAGAATAATAATGATAATAATAATAATAATAATAATAATAATAATAATAATAATAACAATAATAATAATGAAGAAGAATTTCTTGGAAAAAGAATA
>OU426870.1:4433345-4440845 GCA_911387685.1 Dolichovespula media
TAATAATTCTTATTAATGAAAATAATAAGTATTTCTCGAATCTCGTTATTATTATATAACACAATTAAACGTCAAGATGAGATGACATGCCAAAGTAAATATTCGTCTGTATGAAAAAATAATAAATGAGAAATTATTTCTTTTACGTATAACAGAAAGTTTATTTCAAAATAGAATAATAACGCGATCGTACAGGCATTTTTGTTTTAAACACTTTATGTTCCTTCTTTTCTTTTTTTTTTTTTTTTCTCTTAATTTATTAGAATTCAAAATAAGTCAAATGAAAAATATATTTCAATGAGATTATTTATCAGGATAAATAATAATTGAAACATTGTCAGATCAACGTATAATATAAAGCTCATTTCAAAATGAAATAATAATACGATTGTAGTTATACATTGTTCGTCTTTTGTTTTTGTTCTTTTTCTTTTAAATAGAAACATCATTTTCTTTGTGTATATATTTAAATAACCAATGAGGACAGAAACCGCACATAGTTTTCGTGAGATGATTATTATTATTACTTTTTTCGCTTTTCCTCTTCCGCTTTACTCTCAATCTTCATCGAATGACGAAGCCTACGTTTGATTCCCAAGTCGACCGTTCGCCTTTCCTCCCTTTTTCAATTTTTCTGGCCTGGAAATGCATTCGAGTTTAAGGAACGCCCCTCGGCAATAAGTTTCCGTATTGTCGTAATATTTCAATTACAATTTCTTTCTCTCTCTCTCTCTCTCTCTCTCTCTCTCTCTCTATCTATCTCTCTCTCTCTCTCCCTGTTTCTCGTCTATCCCTCCGCACACTCCCACCCTTCTCCCATCGTAGTCCTCGCAGCACACCACCATCACTTCTCCTCTCTCACTTTTAATCTCGTTTAATCGATCGGCTCCCGTCAATTTCGCCGTGCTTTCGTTCGATAAAGTACCGTCATTAATATCAGTCTCGTATAATTGCTGATACTGGCAATTCGCAACCCCTTTATCCCTGATTTTCCATTCAATTTTTTTTCCCCGTACCCCCGTACCGTTTAACATCAACGAACAAAATTCATTGAACCTTTACCGTTTGTTAATTAACGAGAAATCTCAAAGATTATTTTAAAAAAAAAAAAAAGGAAAAAAAAACAAAAATTATTTTTGATAATTACAGTCTGTATGAATAGTACTTACGTCGTTATAAATGAGAAATAATTAACTTTTCATATATTTCTATTAAAGTCAAATACTGTACGAAACATTTGAGATACGAAATAGGAGAAAGACGAGAAGAGAAGAGTGAGAGAGAGAGAGAGAGAGAGAGAGAGAGAGAGAGAGAGAGAGAGAGGAAGAGAGAGAATTCGCAACCCCATTCCCTCAATTTTCTCATTCAACATTTTTCCCTACAGTTTAACATCAATGAACGAAATATGTTGAACCTCAGCTCGTTGGTAATTAACGAACAATCTCAAAGGAAAAATAATAATAATATTTCGGAAGATAAGATTTATAAATAGATTGTAAATACAAAATAAACATATATTTGTTGTATATTCGTATATTATAGTATATTCGTATATTCGTATATTTGTATATTCAAGTCAAATCCGGTATAAAATATTCGAGAGATCTATTTCGAAAATACGTGAAAGATGAGAGAGAGAGAGAGAGAGAGAGAGAGAGAGAGAGAGAGAGAGAGAGAGAGAGAGAGAGAGAGAGACAGAGAATAGAGATAATAGAGATAATAGAGATGGTAGAAATAGCAGAGATAGAGATAGAGATAAAGATAGAGAGAGAGAAAGAGAGACAAACAGGGAATGTTTGTAATCAGTTAAATATTATGATTTTTTTTAATGACTAGTAACTCGTATCAAAATAACGTGAAATGATAAAATTACGCGAGAGCAAGCGTCGATAAACAAATTCGCTGTGGAAAAGTGAGCTCTTTTATAGGAATCAAGTGCCGAATGAATCGTCGTATAAAATATAGGCACACAGGTATACGTATACGAACATTTCTATATATATATAATATGTATGTATACATAGATAGAGCGAAATAAAAATGAAAAAAGTTTATTAAGGTAGATAGAGAGTAGATAGTAGTAACGAAATCGCGATATGAGCGATGAGGATTTACTGGGAAAAAATATAAGTATACGTGTGTACAAACACAGAAGTGTTGAATGTGCCAGTAATGATATATATATATATATATATATATATATCATTCGAACGAAGAGTAGTTCGTTGAGAACGATAAATATAAATTGTGGCTTGGACTCGCGGATAAATCGGCCCGAGTAAAAAGCAACGCATTATGCGGCCTATTAACAGTGAGAGCTTCGTTTTCCCTTCCATTCTATGCTTGTGCTTATTCATGTGAGAAGAAAATACATATATACGATTACGGATGGTTGTGTGTGTGTGTGTGTGTGTGTGTGTGTGTGTGTGTGTGTGTGTGTGTGTGTGTGTGCATATATACATACATTATACATACATACATACATACATACATACATACATACATACATACATACATACATACATACATCATACATACATATATAAATACATACATCATCATACATCATACATACATCATACATACATACAAATATACATACATATATATATATATATATGTATATATATATATGTATATATAAGTATCAAGGGTGTTTATATCCGTACACATATCACACACGCAGATATATGTATGTGTGTATGCGTGTTTGTATATATCTGTATCTGTGTCGAATTCGAACTAGTCCGTGAAACGTCACGCGAATCGCCATGTGAGCTATGTTTGTCCTTACTATAAATATAAATTGCAGATTTGCGTCACCGTAAAGAAGTTATACCTCTCTCATGTTTGCATTGTGAATATAAATACACGTGTAAGAACAACCTGGTACTATGATCGCGAATGATAGAGAAGTTTTGTGTTTCTTTTTCACTATCTCTCTATCTCTCTTTTTTTCGTTCTCTCTCTCTCTCTCTCTCTCTCTCTCTCTCCCTCTCTCTCTCTCTCTCCCTTTCTATCTCTCTCTCTCTCTCTCTCTCTCTCTCTCTCTCTCTCTCTCTCTCTCTCTCTCTCTCTCTCTCTCTATGAATATATATTTCTCGTTCTCTCAGTATAATCTGCTATTAATTACGGGTGTTTGTTATTGATAACCGAGAAAAACAAAAATAATTCCAGAACAGAGACAATTTTTACAAGGTCCATCAGAGAAAACCGATAAACCCCAACATTTATCGAGATCATTCATTTCCACATCGAGGAATTGAAAATATTCTCTTCTTAAATAAAAAAGCACGGTCATCGAGCGTATCCATAATAGTCCTTAAAAAGAAAATTGATCTTTCTCTCTTTCTCTGCCTTTAACTTCCCCTCCCCCTTCTCTCTCTCTCTCTCTCTCTCTCTCTCTCTCTCTCTCTCTCTCTCTCTCTCTCTCTCTCTCTCTCTCTCTCTCTCGTTCGAGTCAATTTTGCGCAAAGAATTTTCACAAGTTATTCCTTTCGAAAAATTTCTCTCTGCGAAATTTCCTCCCTCGTCTCGCTCACGTCGTTTCACTTAAAAAGCTCGAAATACAAAATGTATATACGTCCTCCATATTATACATATACATATATACATATACATATATATATATATATATATACACACATACACACACACACACACATACATTCACATACATATATTTATTTATTTATATTTATAGGTAGATCCAAAGTATATATATATATATATATATATATATATATATATATATATATATATATATATTATATCTATAACTTCTCTCTCTCTTTCTCTTTCTCTCTCTCTCTCTCTCTTTTCTCTTTCTCTCTCACATTTACATTTATATTGGCTTATTATACCTGCATATTATTCAGCGTCCATTGTTCAACTTTTTCTTCGCTGGTGCTACTACTGCTGCTACTGCTACTGCTACTACTACTACTACCAATACTACTATCACTATTACTACTACTACACCACTACTACTACTACTACTACTAGTACTATCACTATCACCACTACTACTACCACTGCTATTACTGCTTGCATTTTCTCCCCCCTTTTCTCTATTCTACTCTCACCCTCTCTCACTCTCTTAAGAGCTTACCAACGCGGGTGCATAGAAGATGAAATTTACTCTGCACTCTCGATCGTCCCTAATATTCACGTCGGACAGAACACACACCAATGAAGTGAGGGAAAGGTACCCACACACGTTAAACGCGAGCGCATATAGGAAAGTATAGGAAGGAGGGTAACATATAGAAAGTATCTATACGTTGCACATCCATCCATCCATCCATCCATCTATACATATAATACATATCTATATACATACATACATACATACATACAAATCTCTCTCTCTCTCTCTCTCTATGTATATATATATGTGTATATATATATATATATATATATATATATATATATATGTATGTATGTATATATAAATATATAAACGAACGCATTTTGCTTGAACTCCTACTATCTTCTCTTCGGGCAAGGCTCGAGAGTCGAGGCGAACGGACGTGCGGGGCCTATCTGCCGATCTACCACTCCGGCAATTAAGTCAAACAAAGGCACAACCGTCGCGATCGATTCGGTCTTCCTCTTAGTGCGACAAAGTGTCACGCTCCAACGCGCTACTCGAGTATTTCTATCTCTTTTACGTTAAAACCCGCTTCAAATAAATCTACTTTCCTCTATCCTTTGAGATATTTGACTTGACCGAACAAAACGTTACGCCTTTTTTCTAAGTATTGTATATATGTAATATATTTATACTAAGTATATATTGAATATAGTTAATATATTTGTATATGTAATACATATATATGTAATATGTTTATCAAAATATATCTCTAGTTAAATATATATATATAGATTGTTAAAAACGGATTTAGTTTTGTGCATATATCGAATTGTACCATTTGACAATTCAATTTCAATAAAAATTATTTATATAATGATATTATCCGTATTATTAAATTGTATGGTACGATCGTGTCGCTTTATCCTATGTATGATAATATTAAAAAAAAAAAAAAAAAAAACTAATTTTGTAAATCTATTGAAACGAGTCATTCGATTAAGTCTTTATATGCAAATATTTACTTTTTCTAACTTAATGTTTCATTTCGATTTTAATACATATTATATGTAAGTATATATACAATATGCGTACATATATGTTTATTTTATACATTATATAATACATGATATATAGTATAAATATATATATATTATTTATTATATTATTACTATTAGATTGTCCGGAAAATTCATACTGCTTGTTCGTATATATATCAAAATATATTAATACATACATATATCGCGATAACTATAAACATATTAGTTTTATGTTATACTTTGAAATGTACCATTTCATCAAGTATTTATAATTTCTTTTTTAATTTAAAACAAATTTTTTGTACTAATTTCGTTATTCATTTTATATTTTATTCGATTAAAAATGTTAAACAATAAAGTTTCTTTTCGACGTTTTAATAAAGTGTATTTGGATGCTATTTTAATAATAACAAGGATAAATACACGAACGCAAACGGCTAAGGTTTCTTCTATTAACGAAGATGATCCTTTCATGCGAAAAGACTGTTAGAAAGTGGTTCACAAAGTTTAAAGCTGAAAATTTCAATCTTGTAGAACTATAACGCTCGAGCAAAAATCTTCAAGAGTTGACGATGACCAAATTAAGAATACAGATTGAAAATACCAGCTCCATATAGTTCTCTAAATAGCTGGGATATTAAATTTATCAAGAACTATCTCGTTCACAAGCTTCTAATGAATGTTGGTTTATTAATAGATACAAACTTTCCGGACAATTCGATACTTACTATATTGTATATCACAGAATTTCGTATAACATCATTTATATGTGTATATATATATATATATAGGTATGTATGTATGTATGTATGTATGTATATATGTATAATACAGATTCATATAATAGGATACAAAAATGCTAACTTATGTTCTTACAAAATAATATACAAATGTACTATATTACAGCTCTCATTATGCCCATTCTTTTCTCGTATAAAAAAAAAAAGAAGAAGAAAAAAAGAAAAGAAAAATTATATAACGTAAGAAAACTATAATATCTCAATAATTATACAGTACTAAATACAGTTTATATTTAAAAACAAAAAAGGAAGGACGAAAGAAATATAATATGAAAAGCTCCGGATAAGATTAAGTTTATCCCGATAAAATGATATAAAAAATAACTAAATATTGATAACAAGGTTTAGATATTTTTATTTGATTAAGATTGAATATATAAAATTGATTTCGATTGAAGGTAATGTGATACTAATGAAGACTAGAAATTTTTGATTAATTGATAAATCTTAAAACAAGGAATTGCAAAGTATTTGTTTTTTTTTTTTTTTTTTTTAATAGAAAGGAGAAAAATAATTTATTTATTCTCTTATCACGACGGAAATTCTTTTTGACGGATTAAATGGTCTCTCCTTAATTGATTAATAAATTAAATATCTCCGTTTCTTTTCCTTTTTAAGAGAGAAAGAGAGAGAAAGACAGAGAGAGAGAGAGAGAGATACAACGATGCGAAAAATTGATAAACAATTTTGTAATAATTGTCGTTTGTGTTCGTTGAAATTTGAAAAAATAAAGATTATCCGTACGAATAAATGGCATATATATATATATATATATATATATATATATATATATATATATTTGTCAAGTCGGGTTATGAACGCGTGATATTACGCTTAACTACGTATTCGAAACAAAATTTCCAACGAAACAATTGCACTCGATAATATTTTGGAAATTCGATTAATACAGGAGGATCTCTCGTAAATATGTCGATACGAAATTTATCCGATATTTCAAACGACTGGACCAAATGACATTGTTCCCTTTTTCTCCGATATTCGAACATGATTACGTTTCTTTTGATAATGGAGAATCGACTTTTGTGTTAAATAAAACAGTTCCTATAATTGAAGACCAATTTAAAATGAAAAAAAGGAAGAAAAAAAAGATCATCGATCCAGAACTTCCAATTGAACATAGTGCATGAGTGTGTGGGATTGCATTAAAAAGAACAAACAAACAAAAAATGTCTACTTTTCACCTAACAGTTTATCAACATTTTATATATATTTCTATCGAGATTAGTTTCTGTTAGACAAACATGTTCTCTGTTTCCCAATCACAAAGTTCTCTCGATGAAACAAGTTTGTGGATTTGTGGGAATATTATATAACATATGTGACTCATATAACATGGATTCGTATAATATCAAATATACATATGTATAACATATATGTACATATACGGGGTGTCCAACGCAATTGGAACAGATGGAATTTCATAAACAGTTGGAATTTGAAAGAAATGTTATATGTAGGTCAAAGTTAAATGGTTTCAGACTGTGCATAATATGCAAATAATTTTATCCACATTTGTGCTAATTACTTAGGTCTGTCACCAAGTATT
>OU426870.1:4445845-4460845 GCA_911387685.1 Dolichovespula media
CTTATTTATCCTTGCTCATTGACCGAGACCGACGAATACATATACATATGTAGAATGATATACATATGTATACAAAGGATACACGAAGCACAAAGTCTTCCATCTATCTTCTATCTATCCAAGAATAATTAATTTAAATTCAAAATCGTATTTTCTATATAATAATAGAATACAATGTCGATTTGTTATAATTTTTTTTATAACTTTTGAGTGACACACTTGCATATCTCTGTATTTCGTAAATTTTATTTTATTATGTCGCCAAGAAATATTAATTGTTATTTCTCATTAAAAATTTTTCATTTTTCTTTTACTTTTTTTTAAATATAAGTTATTATTACAATTAATATAGTATAATTATATTAATATGAATTATATAATAGACGTTAGTTATATATATATATATATATTTATTATACGAGATTGTTCGTGCCTACGTGTGAAATTATATTTTTTAAGCAATATATATGATAATAATCGTGTGTAGCTCTCTATATATGTATATAATCATGATGATATAAATATAAAATATAATATATTTATATATTAGATATATTAAATATACAAATTATATAGGTACAAGCATTATGTATAAAAAATATAATAGAGAGGGAGAGAGGGAGAGAGAGAGAGGGAGAGAGGGAGAGAGAGCGAGAGAGAGAGAGAGAGAGAGAGAGAAAGAGCAAGAGAGAAAGAGAGAGAAAAGGAGGAGAAGAGAAGAGAAAGTATACTTATGCTAATATAAATAATATAACCATATCTTATCTATTATTCAATTTTTTGTAAAACGAAAAAGAAAAAGAGAAATAATATTATAAAATTGAATTACATTTTATAAAAAAAAATACCAATAATAGTAATAGTAATAATAACGATAATTTTAATAATAATAATAATAATAATAATAACAATAATAATAATAATAATAATAATAATAATAGCAATAATAATAATAATAATAATAATCCGAGATATATATATATATATATATTTATATATACATATCTCCTTCATGATTTTTCCCATTTTCTATAAATTTTGAAAAGTAAGCAATTATTATACAATACTAATTTCATATCAGGCAGTCATATCTGGCTGTTAAAGTAAAAATTAGGTCAATTAATAATGATATCAGTAAAATTGTCCATGATAAACATGCTCCTCTTTCAACTACATCGCTTGATTTGATATCATCGGACTACATATTAAGTAATTTTCTTCCTATCCGCAGAAAGAGAGAGAGAGAGAGAGAGAGAGAGAGAGAGAGAGAGAGAGAGAGAGAGAGAGAGAGAGAGAAAGGGAAAGAAAGAAATAAAAAATAAAAAAGGAAGAAGGAAGGAGAAGAAAGAAGAAAATGTTTGAAGTTATAAACGTTAGTTGAGATAGACGAGTGTAGAGTAAGGATAAGTTTTTACTCGAATCAGAAGGGGAGATCGAGGGGTTCAGTTTCCTCCAGTAAAACGAAGTATTCTTATCGCTCGACAAACTCGTACCTTCCCCACGCGCATCTCGTTTCGCCTAACGAAATCCTTTCCTTGGCGATGTCTCAGAATTCGTTGAAAATAGAGAGGGAGTGCAAGAGAGAACGAGAGAGGTTGGGAGAGAACGAGAGAGAGAACTAGAGAGAAAGAGAGAGAGAGAAAGAGACGATAGGACCCGTTTGTTGCGAAAATTTGGTTCCTTGTATGCGAGAGCGACGTCGATTTGGCACGTACATCCTTCTCATCCGTTTCCTACGATCTTCCTACTTTTCCCCGTCTTCCACGAATAATATAATCCTGTCTATTCCCTCCCTCTCTCCAACCAACGAATTCCCTACCATTTCTCGTTTCGAACGTTTCACCCAGACTGGGACTACTTTTAATCCTTCGTGAAAGGCAGAAAGCACGAATTAACTCCACTCGACACCGATATACACATTTTCTTTTTTGCCCGTAGATAAACTCTCTGTAACCTACCTCTTTATCTATTCGGAAGAAAAAGGGAAAATTATGTAGTAATTATAAAAACAAAAACAACAACAATAATAATAATGATGATAATAATAATAGTAATATTAATAATAACAATAATAAATAATAAATCATAATAATAATAATAATAGTAATAGTAATATTATAGTAATAGTATTATATGTAATATATATTATATTGTATATGTATAATTATATACGATATGTGAGTTATATTTACACAGTTATTTATACAGTTATTAGTATTTTATTATAGATCCGTAATTTTATAATACAAATGTCATTAAATGTTTTAATTTGCGGTATAAGTTATACTATAAGTTCCACATCTTTTATATAATTTTATTTTATTTTTTATATACAATCTTATATATAATCTTATAATATATACATATATAAATACATATATATATATATATATGTTATATATATAAATATATATAAATTGTAGTATATGTTGATTCGTATTTTCACAGACTTCGTAAAATGTAGTAATGCCAACACGTACGATTCGTTCGGCGATATAGTTGACCCGAAAATTATACGTACTTCTACCAAGAAACACCTAAACCTCGAATCGAAATTAATTCACGAACGAGAGCTAATTTTTATGTATTATGATATGACTTGACTGACTCTATGATATTAGGCGAAATATAATAATACAACATATATTCTTAAAATACGCCGATTATACTTGTGAGTCACGTTATAATTATGTTAGAGTTTTAGGAAATGCTATTTCTGCAACGACGTTGCGAACTGACTGTATTCTGTTAGAAACAGAGAGGGGTAGAGTGGAGGGGTAGAGGGGAGGAAAGAGGGGAGGGGGATGAGTGGGGAGAAGGGAGAGAAAGAGAGAGTTCTTATGATTGCGCTTTGAGAGTTATTTTATTCGACTAACTATCTGTCAAGACGATAGAAATAATTTAAAAAAAAAAAACGTGGGAGGGAAAGGAGAGGGTTAAGGATAGCTATTTTAAGGATAGAAGTTCAAGAGAAACCGAACGTCTCGTTTAATCTATGAACCTTACACAAGAGTGTTTATTGCCTGGCTTTGTAATTGTTCTAGGAAACTACAAGCTTAACTAGAAATGTCTAATACTTAGACAATGATGGACAATGTGTGTCTTTTTTATCCTTAGTGAACTCCCAACGAATTCTCACGGTGAAATGGTCTGCATGATAATATATGATTCTTGAAGGAAAGGTTTTAAACCATCATGGTTGCGAGTCGTTGATAGGGTCGATGGAATATATAAAACAATATAGATTTTATATCATCTAGTAAACATTAATCTTCGGATAAGAGTTAAAACTCAATTGTATTTTTAACAATAATGAAGAAATAAACTATAAAACTTGCAATATACACGTATATAAGATTACTCAATGTTACACGATATTGTAAAAGATTTTAATAGAATTATTTCTTTATTTATTTTTTCGCCCATTCTTTAATGTTGATCTCTTAAAATAACAATGAATATCTCGACAATTATATCCACATTTGAAATGATTCGAAATGTAATAAAAAAATATACAAAAGAAAGGAACAAGAAAAAAAAATATTCGACATCATAATAAAATTAAATATCAAACATTATGAATTAAAGTTTATCGTTCGTGAAACGTCGTGTAACAAGATCTTAAAAACAAAGTCTCAAGATGACCAATTATACAGGATGTCTATAAATTATCTATACAATTTCGAAATGATATGAAATCTTTATTAGTCGATTTAAAGCAATAACATCAATGATATTTTACAAAGAGAAAATATTAAAGTTTAACTTCGATGTCACAGACGTTCGATACGGGTGCCATTTGTTACGTACAAAATGTCCGAACGATAATCTAACTCTTGTCAGACACGATAAATCGTGTCACCATCGATTTCTCGAATTGCACAGCGAATTTTTTTCTTATGTTCATTAAGCTCGACGATTTTAATCTTTTATAAACGATGCTTAATGGGATTTATTTTCATCCCATACATTTGCAAGGGTTTACGCCATGAATTCTCATCGTCACAATTTTTATTCGATTTCAATGATCAAGAGTTCATTCGAACGATAAAGATTTTTTACAGGAGATAATCGCGTTCAATCTTTGAAAAATGTTATTTTCTTTGCAATCACATATTTGAAAAATAGATCACTTGGAAGAGTAATTTCCGCGCTATAGCAAAGGCCTATTGTGAAATAATCTCAAATGATTTCTTCGTGTAAAAAAAAAAAAAAAAAAATGATAAAGAATTCATGATGTAAGTCGGCATGATCCGTATCTCTCTGATGTAACGTAAAAAAATATACGTAAGCACTTACATACATACCGTACATATATACATACGTATGCTACATAAGAGAATTTTCTTTTTAATTTACGCCAGTGATTCTTATTGTCACAATTTTTGTCCGATTTTGATGATGAAGGATTTTATCAAAGGATAAAAAAATTTGACACGTGACCTTATTTTCAGACACGACTTTTGCAAAATAAATAACAATTATCAAAAATGAATATTAATTAAGACCGTCTCTAGCCGATATCGTTCGAGACATGTGTGACTTCAGCGATGAATGCAGGGAAAAAAAAAAGAATTAAAACCGCAATAAGGGAACCCTCCTCCTCCTCAATCCTTCTCTCGATTCCATCGTATCGGTGTGTATGCTTGTATGTATAGGTAAGCACGTTGTCGTATAGTTAAGTACTTCGCGCTGTCGGCTCACGTGAATTGAAGATGACAATGAGACATCAGACAATGACAAACATCAGAACAAATGATCGTCAATTTTCACAGAACAGCTGTTAAGTAGTTACTTACGAAGTCAATACGTATTCCGTAAGAGAAATGGAACGTACGATTTCTTAATAGACATTGGTACTATTCTCATACTTAATCGAGTCGTTACGTGCATTATTTTCTTCTTGGTTTTTTTTTATTTTTTTTCTGTATTTGACTAGAACAATTCGTTATAATGATAATAATATTGTTTCGAAGAAATAAATAATAAATATATTTAGTTCTCATCGCAAAAAAATTTGCGATTACTCTCGTTGTTCTTTCATTCATCTTATGAATTATAGTAATTTCGTTTTATACTACTGGATCACCAAGGTCATAGCTGAGACATGATTATGATCATCTCTTCGTCATACTTCAGAACACTTTCGCAAACATCATTTTAAAGATACGATCAGATAATGATAAATCCATATATAAATATAAATATAAATATATATATATGTATATATGTATAAATATAATCAAATAAAGAAAATCTTTATATAAATAATAGTATAATACGTATGTATCTATATATAACGTATGAACGTCGAATCAGAAATAGCAATCGATATCAAAAGACGACTGTTCCCTGTTTACTGCTTTTTTTTAAATGGGATACAATGAAGTAACGCACGAGTGGATTAGAAAAACAAATATTCGTTATCTTTGAAGGACAAAGTGATAAGAAAACAAATCAATAAACATTACGTTATTTTGAATGATAATTATCACTGATCGATTATAATCAATATATCAAATTAAATTTATTCATTCTTATTTTATAATTTGTTTAAAAATCTATAATTCTTTATCATTTTTTTCTTTTTTCTTTAAGGTAACGTGATAAGTAAATATTAAACGTAACTCACATACGTCGTTTTCTCGATATGGGATAACGTATACAAGCGATACGAGCATACTAGCACGAGATCTCCATGCAATGTGTTGCTATGGTTTACGCCATAAATTCTCCTGGTCGCAATTTTTCTACCAATTTTGATGATCAATGGCTCATTCGAAAGATGAAGGTTTTTTCTGTTTCTCTTTTTCTTTCTTTTTTTCTTTTTTTCTTTTTATTCGAGACCATCGTTTCCGATTTTCAAAGAAGAATAAATGATCTATTTTTATATACAACATTTTTTTTCTCCTTTTTTTTTTTCAAAAATTGGGAATGCGTCACAGTAATTATCGGTCCTAAACAGTTAATGTTTGAAAGATTAAAAAAAGAAAAACAATAAATGTTAAGCGCTATCTATCAGAGTTTCAACTAATTACATTATGCATACAATAACATTTGTTATACTCGATTAAAGTTAACAGATACTTAACGGATATCCTGTATATTTTATTTCTTTTGCTTTTTTTTTTTTTTACACGAGACCATCGTTGCCGGTTTTCAAAGCAGGCTTTTACTCGCTCGTATGAAAATATATTCTTGAAAATGATCTATTTTTATATATAACACTTTACTTTCTTTCCAAAAATTGGGAATAATAATATCTCATTGTCTTCCGATTGTGCACTTGATCTCTAAAATTGAACAAAAATACAAAAACTCTGACCATAAGAATTCATGACGTAAATACTTGCAAAAGTATAAAAACAGAAAAGAACCACCTTTAATAATAAAGGCTCAAAGGAAATAGTCACAAGATTTATAATGTCCGGCGATCTTGGTGAACACTGGATGGGTTCACCAGGAACAATCCAGCGACTAATCATGAAATTCAGGAACTAATCACGAAGTGTTCGGCGAACAAAGTTGTCCGAAGGAGGCGGAACACCATCCGTTCATCTGTCTTATCGGAAAATAATATTCCGATTCTGGAAATCTTCTAGCTGAGAGAAAATATGCATAGCTAATAAAACATTCTAATTATCGGCCCTAAACAGTTGATTATTGAAAGATTTAAAAGAAAAAAAAAAAAAAAACTACAAAATATTTAGGGCGATCTATTGAATAAACAAATAAAACTTAACGAGTTCCTCGCGTACAAATGAAAAAAAAAAAAAGGAGAAAAAATTTCTTTCAATTAATTACTATCTTCAAACATTTTATATACTCAATTAAATTTAACAAAAAATTAACGGATACCCTGTATACTTCATTTCTTTCCCTTTTTCTTTTCTCAATTAATAAATCTATCTATTCGTGTGTTTTTCTTAGACTTTTGTTTTCTAAACTACTCGTCGATAACGACGTTAGAAACCCGATCGAATCAGATCGGATCGTATGCAGGTTGGGAATAGGAAATTCTTCGAGATCACTGATAGACCGTGTTTCGCCATGTAATTCTTGAGCAAGTCGAGTCGCCATCCACCTTGAACAATAAGGACTGTTACTTACGTTTTCACCGTCCCTTCCCTCACCTAAACGTTCCACCACCTCTCGCACTCTGCGATTACTTCTCCCTCCAAGCCTCCTTCCCCCTCTCCCATATTTGTGTCTCACCTCCCACAATACACCGCAAACACAACGCGACTACCACCTTTGCTCTATTTCTCATTTCCACTAGTGGTAGTAAAGTCAACCGTAAAAACAGGTTTGGCCAGCAGCAAGCCTCGCTCGTTCGTTCTTTCTTTCTTTCTTTCTTTCTTTAGTTGCACGCTCGAATAATCATATCTCTCGGGCTTTTAAAGTTGCTCGATAAAGGCGAACGGTTCGCCTTCGATATGGAAAGGCATTGATTGCGAACGGTAGAGAGATAGGGATAGTCTTCCGTCTCTCTTTTGTAAACGGAGTGTAGGCTGCAATCTCTGTGTAAATATGTTTTTAACATGTGTATGTTCGTATAATGTGGTTTACGTATCACGTTTGTTATCATATTTGTATATATACATATATATATATGAAATATAAATATAAAAGAAAAATCTATCTTATGTGTAAATATATAATTTGTATAATCATATTAATGATGATATATGATCTATGCGTTTTTATCGTATTGTTATGTTATTTGTAATAATAATGAAATTTATAATATAATTTATATTACGTGCGAATACTTTTTTAACGTAGACGTACGTACCTACGACGTAATGTGTATCATGTTTGTTGTCATATATATATATATAAAATGTAAATATAAAAAAAAATCTAATTTATGTGTAAATTTATAATGTATGTGTTTATACCGTATTGTTATGTAATTTATAATATTAACGTAATTTATACAATAATTTATATTATGTACGAATACGTTTTTAAAATGTATAACGTGGTGTGTATCATATTTGTTATCATATATAAAATATAATTTAAATATTTAAAGAAATATCTATTTTATGCGTAAATATATAACGTATATATGTCATCAAATGTTTATATTTATACTTTATTGTTATGTAATTTATACAATAATCTATATATTATGTATGAACATATAATTTATATATGTTGTATAATGTATATTTATAATCTCGTTTAAATGTGCACACACACACACACACGCACGCACGCACATGCACGCGCAGTTTTACGGATATAATAATTTGTTTTTTACGTATATGGAATATGTGTTCTAGAGAATGTGAGGAATCCATTACAAACGAAATTCAAACATTGTTCTATTATACACCCCCTATAACACACATAATGAATTTTCTTTAAAATATTTTCATTTTGCGAAGTTTAAATTAAAAACTTTTCACGCACACGCAAAAAAAAAAAAGAAAAAAATGAACAAAAAAAAAAAGAAACAAAGAAAAAGGGAACGTTTCATACAAAAACACAAGAGCAAAGTCGGCAATGTTTTGCAAGCGTAACGAAAGGATCGTAATTGCTCGCCGGGCGTGTATGCGGAAAAACGAATCCTTGGCAATCGATTTGATTCTGTGTCTGGAGAACTCGAATTAAAGAACAATAGTTTGCCGTGTTCTGTTCCTCTAAATCTCCAATTGGAACGCGCTCAATTTGGCACGCTACGAGATATCCCTGTCACACTTTCAGCGTGTTTTCCAACGATTTTTTTTATAAACGTTTAAAGGGAAAAGTTATTGCGGGTCGACGTACTTTACCTCATGACCATCTCTGTAAATTAATTCGCAAACTCCTCATTCAGAGAAAAATTTGTTAATCATAAATTTGGAAAAAGAATTAAATTTTATACGGACTAATCTCTCTCTCTCTCTCTCTCTCTCTCTCTCTCTCTCTCTCTCTTTCTCTCTCTTTCTATCTATCTATCTATCTATCTATCTATCTATCTCTATTGAAAATTCCCCAAAAAAGGCAAAAAACCTTGGTTAAATCTATAAAATGAAACAAAAAGCAAAAAACAATTTTTTTAAAATAAAAAAAAAAAAACATGGATACGCCCGTGGAAGAAAAGTTTAACAAACAAAAGAATTTATAACGTTACATATTGTCTTCCTCGAGTGAAAAATCAAAAACAAAAAGATCCGAACGAATTTCCCGTACGAAATATCCGATGACGTTGCCGAGAATAACGCAAACAAAGTGTAAAACATTTTAACGTTTCTAAACGACGATAATAATGGAAAAGAAATAAAAAAATAAAATATCGTGATTTTTAAAGCACGTATCTGGGAAAAGAGTATGTGGACCGAGTATCAAAGAAAAAAAAAGATAAAAGAGAAACCAGTCGGGGAGGTAATCGTTGGCTATCAATGATTTTCGACGATTAATTAATAACAACGAACGACAAAAGTGAGAATGAAGTTTTTTATTTATCAACTCGATAATCCGTGCATCGAGTATCGAGAGAAAGAAATAAAGTAAAGGAACGAGATAGATAGAGATAGAGAGAGAGAGAGAGAGAGAGAGAGAGAGAGAGAGAGAGAGAGACCCTAACAAAAAGCCGTTATCTAGAAGAACGTGGTTAAATGTATATTAAAACGCTAATTACAATTTCACGGGGAATAGAACGTGCTTTCATTTTTTTTGCCAGAAGATAGAGATAGAGATAGAGATACAAATAGAAATAGAGAGAGAGAGAGAGAGAGAGAGAAAAGAGAGGAAACAAAACAAAGAGTAAGAAGCAAAAGAGACTCGTTTCCCTTTTCGCGCTTCGTAAAGCATTAATAGATAAAAGGCGTGTTCTTGTGTACGTAACACACGTAAATACATGAAATACATACATATGTACAAAACATGCGTTCATAAAGGTTATGTATGAATGGTAAAAGAAATAGGCTGACAAAGATATACGCAGCTACGCGCTTACTACTACTACACACGCACCATACATAGAGATACACGCACATACATATATGTATATACAGGTGAATTCGCATACATTTTCGTTTCTCCTCATTTTCCTTTTCATTTCTTCATTTCGTCCTTTATATCTCTCATCCTTCTGACTTTCAAACGCAAATTTAAGTAAAGAAGAAAAATAAATATCCCATGCCAAAAGGACGACAAAGAGAGAAATATGAAAACAAGTCCTCCAATAATATATATATACGCCCCTTCTTCGAAGATCGAGAAATAATCCATTCGCCAGTCGAAACGAAAAATATATTCTTCTTCTACTTCTTATTATTTTTCTGGATTTAACATTTGCAATTATAGATCGATTTATCAATAAAACGAGCAACGACGAGGGAAAAAATGTATTTGTATCCGACGTACGTAGAAATTTTTAATAGGACACGTCTAAAAGTCGATAATATTCAGTCGGGGTTGTTTATCGAACGAAAAGATAGAACGAATAAGAAACGAACAAAAGAATAAGAGAATACAAACGTGAAAGAAAGAGATAGGAAATGAATGAAGGAGAAGGACAGAAAGAGAGAGAGAGAGAGAGAGAGAGAGAGAGAGAGAGAGAGATAGATGGAGAGAAAGGAAGGAGAGAAAGAGAGATAAAGAAAAGAAAAAGTTAAAGAGAAAGAGGGAGAGAGAGAGAGGGAGAGAGAAAGAGAAAGAGAGAGAAACCTAAAGAAAGAAAAAAAAGAGAAGGAAAGATCGAAGAAACGTATGAAAAGTCAATGGAATAGACACCAAGGAAAGTATTCCTTCGGGTCGAAGGCGAATGTAAAGGGGAAGGAAGAAGAGGGGCGAGGTACGGATGGATGGGAGGGGGGTGGGGAAACCGAAAGAGAAGAAGGGTGACTAGCAAGGGAAGAGACACAAGAGGGGAAAGACTCGGGTGAATCATCGGGTCACGCGAGTAAGTCGAACCCCCTTTTGCACGTTCCAATATGGCGGCGAGCCAGCTAGTAGCTTTGGTACCAACCGGTGCCACTCTTCCTTAATCTATCCTAACTCGAGACTGGAGACGGAAATCTCCGGTGACCTCCCTTTCCTTCTACCATTGTCTCTCTCTCTCTCTCTCTCTCTCTCTCGCACTCTATCGCTATCTAACTCTCTATCTCTCTCTTTCATTCTATCTATCTATCTATCTATCTATCTATCTATCTATCTATCTATCTATCTATCTATCTATCTCCATGCCACAACGTTCTCCTTTCAACTATCCATAGAACTGTTATCCAGCAAACGTGGATAGCTCGCTTCGACCAGAGCTTCATTACGACGAGAGGAGGGTGAGGATGAAGATGACGAAGGAAGTTTGGATCCTCTTCGCTAAGAGGGAGAGAAAGAAAGATAAAGAGAGAGAGGGAGAGAGAGAGAGAGAGAGACAGAGAGAGACAGAAAGAGACAGAGAGAGAAATTCTATATGCATAAAGGGAAGAAAAGAGAGGAAATATTCTGGTTCGGACATAGCCGTCATTTTTTCTTTTACGACTTAACGAGTAAGAATTTTTTTTATACATGAAAAGATCCTCAATCTCTTCAGGGGACGAATTTTTTCCAAGTTGGAAAAGGAAATGATATAATTTTCTTTTTTGTTTGATCATCAAGTAGAATAAAATATTATCAATGTTGCCGTACGACGAGATTTTTGTTAATATTGTTATTGAGAGATTCTGTAGAGAATTATTCTCCGATAGATTTTTTGTTCTTTTTTTTTCTGTGAATAATTTTAATTGAAAAAAGAGAGAGAGGGGGAGAGAGGGAAGGAGAGAGAGAGAGAGAGAGAGAGAGAGAGAGAGAGAGAGAGAAAGAAAAGAACTAAACGATCACATATGCGTCAGTGTCCCGGAAGATTTTTAATTAATTAGCTTATTTTCTTCTTCTTTTTTCTTTTCAGTGTGCATTGCGAAACTAAATGAATGGATTACATCAGGCTGAAGTAATTCGATCGAATGGATAATCTCGATTGATTTGGACTGAGAACGATCGTGTTTCGATTATGCTAATCGATCAAAAACAGATCGATTAGCATTGGTTTGTCATGCAGCAAATTATAGGAAGGGCACATCTGATTTATTCACTCTAGAATCTATGATTAATCTATGATCAATTATAGAATTATTCATGATTAATTACAATATTTGTAATGTCCATAAGTACAATGTTTATAATTATGATTAAACCGTAATTACGCAAAGAAAAAAAAAAAAAGAATAAAAGAAAAAAGAAGAAGGGGAGGAAATAAAAAAAATAAAATGTTTGTTCAATCATCATAACTTCTCGTTAGATCAGCCCCATAATGATCGTGTGTTTATTATAAAGTACCAAGGCGCGTGCCCCTTCTGAGAATTCTTGTTTTTCGTAAGGGCGACGAATTAGCATGGAAATTAAAATTCCTGGTGAATTTTGGGAAGAGCAGAACGGTTAACATCTGCTTCGCATCTGCGTAGAGGGGAAATTCGTCCGAGAACTCTTTCCACTTTGTTCTCTCTTCGTAACGAGCACGTAGTGTCCAACACCGTTACTAAATTCTAAAAATGTGTAAGTGTAGTACGCGTGTGAATCTGTGGGTCTGTATGTACGTTTGCGTGTAAGCGTTCGTGTATAAAAGAGAAAGAGAGATAGAAATAGACGAAAGATTCGTTAGAGGTCCCTAGAATACAAATTAACGTGAACAAGATGAATCAGAGACATCCGTCGATTTAATCTTATTAACAAGATAAGATAAAGAGTATTGTGGTAACGTCTGGCAACTGTACAATTACATGAACTAAAATATATACACACACACACACACACTATGTATATAAAAAAAATTGTTTGTTACATTTTGTACGTGTGTGTATATGTGCGTGCGTGTGTAAAGAAAATGCTTTTTCTGTGTGTGTATGTATACGTGCGTGCGTGTGCACGTGTATATATGTATATATTTTGTAGTTATAATAAATAAATTACGTATGTATCTAAATATAGGTAAGTTTGAATTTAAACGGTTGTGACGTTCACTACTCTAAACAAGCTACTGTTACAGTATCTAATATTAGATATACTAACTCGTTGACAACCGTTAAAGCCGTTCGAATGGCTCGTTTTCGTTACTGTTTATACCTATATCTATCATCGAGTTTCAAGTTCGCACCTCTAATAAACTTTTACATAAATGTTATTTTCGTTATGTTTATAGCTATATGACGTTTAAACAAACGAGCTATTATTTAAACCATTTACACGTACACAGATTGCTATAAATTATTTAAATGCGAAGTTATATTTATTATTCTTTTTAAATATTTTATACGTGTATATATATATAAACTTTTTTTAATTTAAATAATAACGATGTAAGGCAGTTAAAAATAAATTCACTTGATGTAACTTTAGATAACTCTAGCGCATATTAGAACTGAAAAAAGGAAAGAAAAAAGAAATGGCCGCTGCATGCCCGCAATTTTAATTATGTAAATTACTGAGACCGTGGTAAATCACTATACAGTGACTAACGATTATATTATTTATCCTACATAGCGTCTAATAACGGATAATCTACGAGCTATAAAAAAGAATATCACGTAAAATAAGAAATCAAAATAATTGTTGGCATAAATAATTTATTTTTATTCTTTTTTTTTTACAAATCAACGGTCAACGTCATTATTATTCCGATTTTCAAGTACTCACGTACTTATATGTAAATAGTGACAAAAGAAGAGAGACAAAGAGAACTAGTTGATAGCATGTGTCGTTCGCAGTCACGAATCACCTTGTTTTCCCTGTACGTACACCTTGTGCATAGCTCTTGCATAGCTCACGCATAGCCAGAGCATGCAGTGCAACGTGCATGGGATGCAAACCATACTCTGAGTGACTAACGTAAACCATTCTCTCTATATATATATGTGTATATGTATGTATGTATGTATGTATGTATGTATGTATGTCTTTCTCTCTCTCTCATTTTGTCTCTTTATCTATCTATCTATCTATCTATATGTGTACATACATACATACATACATACATACATATATATATATATATATATATATATATATATATATATATATATCTGTAGCATATAAGATATATATAATAAAATATATAACTTTTTAAACATTAGATCCTATTTATCAATTCAACTCATATTTGGCCAATTGAACGAAAAACGAATCGGTCTTGAAACATATTTATACAAAAACACATTAATATCTTACAATTTGATATCGCGATAACCATGAATTTGGCTTTGTTATCTTAGTTTTCTCTTTATAAGAAAAACGAAGCGTACCAGATGAAAATAATACTCTTTCTATTAACCATTCAGATGTTATAAGTGCGTTAACGCATTCTACATTGTCAGACGACTAATACCTGTCTGTAAAAAAGAAAATAAATCATCTCTGTACACGTTCTAATTGGAACTGGAATTAATTGTAAAAATGTGACCCTTTGTGTGAAAATCATGTTTTCAAACATACCGTATGAACGTATGAAAGGAAACTTTTAAATTAGGCGATGCTTTCGTAAATACATTTTCATATACATATACATATACATATATATACATATATATATATATATATATATATATATATATATTCTTTTATTGTTTTACAAATAAATAATAACGTTCATTTTCAATTATTATTAAGATTGTTGCCTGCGGCTTAACAGGTATCATCGAGATAATATTGTGTGGCGTTTGAAGGGTTAATTTCTTTTCTTCTTTTCTTTTAGAATTAATATCAAAACAGAAAGAAAAGTAACGACAAAAATACTATCTCTCTCTCTCTCTCTCTCTCTCTCTCTCGCATATGCACGCGTGCATGCACGTATCACAACGCTCTAAATCCGTTCTCTCCGAACATTTTAAATCCGAATTCGTGGAGGGTGAAGAGAAGAGGGTAAAGAAGAAGAAGAAGAGAG
The DNA here is from genome assembly GCA_911387685.1 of Dolichovespula media. Classification (NCBI taxonomy): domain Eukaryota; kingdom Metazoa; phylum Arthropoda; class Insecta; order Hymenoptera; family Vespidae; genus Dolichovespula; species Dolichovespula media. Next base: position 4,460,751 of record OU426870.1, read on the forward strand.
TGGGAGGAAGGGAGGGAGGGAGTACTCGTGACGGATCGAGAGGGTCTGCGAACGACAAGAAAGACTCGTACGACCGTCTTTTTCCGGACATCTCT
>OU426870.1:4465845-4480845 GCA_911387685.1 Dolichovespula media
TAAATAAAAAATAAAAAGAAAATAAAAGTAGAAAAAAACAAAACAAATAATAAAAATATATAAACCTGAAAATAATTGGTCGATTTGTTTGAAACTTTTAGATCAAACGTTATCATTGACAATAACCGACGATTATTTGTGAATTTCAATCAATTCGGTTTAAACCACATCGTTGACTTTTTAATTTTTATATAAAATTAGTCGCTACATATCGAAAATAATTTTACAATTTGTTTGAAATTTTCAATGAAACATACCCATACCTTAAAACAAAACAAAAAAAAAGAAAGAAATAAAAAATGTACCATAAAACTTTAATGAAATCAATTTGACCCATACTGCTTAATTTTTAAAATAAAAGATATCCATAATTAAACAAGAGGCAAATTTGAAAATGTTCAAACGATCGATTTATACATATTTCATTACGCAAATTGTTCGTAAAATTTTATTTCACTTTTCCATTAGCCAATTCATTCTTACACCTTGAAAGAAATTTCTACGAGCGTCGTGCAACATGTAAATGAATAAATTTAATGTAACGCCTTGGTACACGCGGAACATCGAAAAGAATCGGAAAAATTCGATTGAAAGCTTTTCGTAATAGCGATTGTATAAAATATTGAAACTCCCTGTACAACCGTTCGTAATAAAATACAAAAAAAAAAAAAAGAGAGACAAAAAAAAAGAAACGAAGGAGGAGGAGGGAAAAAAAGAGAAGAGAAAAGAAAAGAAAAAGCGACAAAAAGAGGAACATAATCCCGCGGCGTTAGAAGGTTCGATCGTTAGAAACTCGCCCATGTGTCATCCTTCGTTATAGCTTATGTTAGCAGTTGAGCGTAGGTAGGTAGGTGCACACCCACGCGTGAATAAGTTCGTGTATGGGTAATATAGCCACGAGCATTAGAGGAACCCACGCGCGTATTCACGCTAAGAGAGAGAGAGGGGAGGTGGGAAGGAGGGAGAGAGGGAGAACGAAAACTCACCGGGGTGAGTCAGCCTGATATCGTTGCCGTCGTCATCGTCGAGGTAACCATTCGATAACTCTGCGAATGAGTCGAAGAGGGTGGCACGAAAGTCTTTGCCAACGTTACTACTTGCGAATAGAAAAAAAAGAAAAGAAAAGAAAAGAAAAGAAAAGAAAAGAAAAGAAAAGAAAAAGAAAGTGAAAAAGAACAAGTAGATAAAGGAAAGAAAAAAGTACAATATGATACACGAATATTAATAAATATAATATTTATATATAAATATAAATATAATAAATATGTAAATTTAGTTATGTAAATTTATTAAATTTTACTAATGAAAGACAAAGCTGAGTAAAGTATCGATATTGTAATTAACCTTCTATAACGTTATGTAACTTTGAAGTTGCATGATATTATATTATATATTTATATAAATATATATATATATTTTTTTTTTCATTTTTTTTTTCTTTTTTTTTCCTTTCATATACCGTAAAATTTATTACTCAGTTATATTTGTAGATTGGCTGAGAAAAAGTTATAATATGGTTATACTAACATAAACTATACTATATCTGTTATATATAATATAGTATACTTAAATTGATATATTATAAAAATAAACCTAATACCAAGCAATCAGTGATATCGATTTCCAATCCTTAAGAATTCACTAATTTATAATATAATTTATAACATTTAACAATAATGTGTAAATGTCTTCATACATATGTCAGGTAGTTGAATTTGCCGCAACAAATGTCAATCGTACTATGACAAAAAAAAGAATACGCTTTCATTAAAAAAAAAATAAATAAATGAATAAAAAATAAAGAATAAAAAATGAATTTGACTTTGAAATTTTCCCCATCAGCCGAATCGAAAACATGAAAAAGATTTTTTTTTCGCCACATTGATGAACACGTTCATGCCAAATAAATTAAAAAAAAAAATTTCTTCCGATAGATTCAACCCCACGCCAGATAAAAGCAGCATCGAGAATGTATCACACACACACACATATATATATATATATATATATATATGGTGGTACATATAACAGTATTATTATTATATACTCGTATAAGTAAAATATATTATACTATATATACCTATAAGGTCTCATCATATATAATAACACACACTAGTATAAGTAAAGAGCTAAAAGTATTACAAGACAACGTCATATAACATTTTCTAAAGGGCGAAAATAAAAAATCAGACTAAATATGGTTAACTTGCTGAAGTTAATTGAAAATAAGGATATAGTAATGTTTTGCCACCTTCATTGAATATCCTTATCATAAAATACCGAGAACGATACGAAGTGATTATTAATTCACGAACTTGATAAGGCTTAAATTAATCTTCAAAGACGGCAAAGACGAGGATCCCATAAATGAAGATTCTGCTTACTGGGGAGAGTGTAAACGTATGCGTGTAGTATACATATAGAAGAGACGTGGAGGACTAAAGCACGTTCTTGTTTTTAGGGGGAGTTGGTCTTGAACGAGAAGCGACGTAGCTTAAGACGCGCATTATGGTCAGGGTCTTTCTCCCTCTCTCTCCCTCTCTCTCTCTCTCTCTCTCTCTCTCTCTCTCTCTCTCTCGCTCTCTTTCTCTCTCTTTCGTATAGCAGGGAAAGAAAATGATTTAGTTCATGGACGACGTGCCGCGATTAAAATTACAATTCCGTCTGCGCTTCCTTTACGTGAGCACGAGCAATCGTAAATTAATTTACCTTTTAACGTTTAAAGAGAAGCTATTTCCTTCTTGGATGCAATCCCTTTTCCTTCCCCTTCGTTTAAATGAAGAGAGGGGAAAAAAGAGATATGGTCGGTTTTTAAACGTTTACGAATCAGAAGTGCACTTACCACCCTTCTACCAAAAATTTATCCGGATAATTAGAAAAATATTAGAATTATTTTCACGCGTAAATTCGTCCTTTTCTCCTCCGCATTACGGAAAAAATATATTGGCGGATAAAACTATCATGGTGTCCGAGGAATTATAAATTTTCAAGGATCCATTAAAATAAATCGACCATGGACAATATATATTTTTTGGCTTCACAACCATTCGTGCAAATAATCAAGTTAGAAATAAGCTGGCCTAATTCGATTACAATAGCAAATATAAAAACAATTGCATGTGTGTGTATGTATGTATACATATATCTGTAACCAGATGTTACATTAAATTTATCATATAATATAACGTTTTTTTATTAATATTGGAAACCCTCTTATCTTATGGGGCCCGAGGCGACCACCTTCATTGCCTGCGCTTAAATCCGCCACTGTCATAAAAGTATCTCTAATCTCAACTCGTTTAATTATCGATATTTCCTATCTACTATGGATCTCTAATCCTAAAGCTATGAGAAGGTTGCAATAACTAAGAATCTACGGAAAGAACGAAAGAGAGAGAAAGAGAAAAATGTTAACAAATGAAAAGTAGATGTTCCTTTTTTCAAATTCATAATAATTAATTATAATATTTTTAATAAAATATTAGTAATCCTAAAGCTACTAAAACGCAATTCTAACTCTGCTCTGACGCAATCCCAAATTAATTATTTATACTGATCGAAATATCCATATATAATGGTCATTTATTTTACAAAATACTCTATCAATTAATAAAATACTGAACAAATAAATAAAAACCATAATAAAAAAAATTAGAAAAGGAGAGAGAGAGAGAGAGAGAGAGAGAGAGATATGTTTACAAATGAAAAATAGACAATCCCCTTTTCCAAATTTGTCGAAAATGTAAAAAAAAAATTTGAGAACTACTCTCGTACGTTATTCTTAGTCTTTGGCATCAGAAAAAAGTTCCTCTAATCTCATCTCGTTTAATTATCGAAATTTCGTGTCTATCGTGGATCTCTCGTCCTAAATGTGACAGTGGAGTTGCAATAATCGGGAATTCGCGAAGAAAGAGAAGGAAAGTAAGGAAATAAAAGAGAAAGCGGATAAGATAGATTAAGAGATTAAGAGATAGTAAAAGATTGCTATATATTCGATCAATATTTTTTAACATTTGGTCAGCATTTATAATGAAATATCAGTAGCCTTATCAAGACTTGATATTAACGCTAATCTGACCTAACCTTAACACTTAATTATTTATACTAATCGAAATATTAATACACACTAACCATTAATTTCACAAAATATTTTATCAATTAAAAAAATACTAAAAAAATAAATAAAAATGATTAGAAAAGACAAAGAGCGAGAGGGGGAGAGGGGGGAGGGGGGAGAGTATAAATAAAACCTTTTGTCCAAATTCATCGAAAATAAAAACAAAAAATCACGAATGAAAAGAAACAAATATTCACATTGCTATTAGTATAAAAATACTTCGTATTTTACAAATATTTATACTGATCGAAATATTCATACAGACTGACCATTCATTTTACAAAATACATACCCAATAATAATGATCAAATAAATGAAAACAATAATAAAAGAGAGTATAAAAAAAAAGAGAAAAAAGAAAATTTGAAATGTATACAAATGAAAAATCAATTTTTATTTCTTTTTATTTTCCAATTTATAAAATATATATATATATATATATATATATATATATATATATATATATATATATATATATATATATATTAGAAGGACTATCTTCATACGTAGATTTGTCTTTCTTTCTCGGTATTACTCGGGAAAGAGTACCTCTAATCTCATCTCGTTGAATCATCTCCGACGTTTCGTGTCTACCATGGATCTCGCGTTCTGAAGCTATGTGAGTGTTGCAATAACCGGGAATTCGCGAAGGGAGAAAGAGAAAGAGAGAGAGAGAGAGAGAGAGAGAGAGAGAGAGAGGAAGAGGGGTTGTAAGGTTGCACGCGAACTCGCGTGATCAGCAAAGAGCTAACCCGACGTAGTATTCGCTAACACTCACACGCACTCGCACGCACCAACGTCAAGACAGCTAGTCGGTGTAGGAAAAGAGAACTGAGGAATGGCAATGGCGATGGAGGAATACCAAGGGATGGGAGGGTGGTAGAAGGAGAGGGGCAGGGAGGGGCGTAGTGGAAACGACACTAGACCCCTCACGTGTAATATAGTAATAACGCGTGGCGGAGCTTTATCGCTACGCTAGGCTCTCCTTTATTTATTATTCACTCGTGGTAAACGTAGACAGTTGCACACATATGTATACGAATGCGTGTACACGAAATATACCTATATGTAATGCGTATATACGTATTTACCGGTTGCGTTATTTATATGAAAAACGTTTCGAGGACGTCTTGATCGTTTTACCTATGTATTTATTATTCGTAGGTATGACAAATGTATAGAAGAAAAAAAAAATTAAAAAGAAAGGTTCGAACATAAAATACATACTTTTCGTTCGAACAATTCGTGACCCTTTGGTCTTTATAGAATAAAAACAAAAAAAAGAAAATGACTTCATTTAAAACAAATTTAATATGAAATGTTAATGTTTATTATTTCAATAAAAAGTTATTTCATTTTTTTTGACAGATGATGAAAAAAATATTTAATGTTTCGTTGATGATATATTATTAGGTACCTACATATCGGAATGAATGAAATAATTTTAATTTTCTTCCTTTTCTCGTCGAAACCATTTTATCGGGGGGTGTGGGGGCGAGGGGGTTAACTTTCTTTTCTCTGTTCAAGGACACAAAGATAGAAGAATTTATAACGAGATACGTGACTCACACCCTGTACATAAGAAACATAAAGGAAGGCACGAATCCGGCTTCCACCTCTCGTCGTTCTTCTTCCTCTTCTCGAGGGAACTTATGATTCTCAGATGGGGACGAGGAAGTCAACGATGACAAGAAAGACGACGAGAAAGACGACGAAAGGAAAAAGGCAATGGCCCAGAGCACTTGCAGGTGCTGGACTAGGACGCTTCTTACTTTTAACTTAAGAAGACTCCTGGGATCGAAACCGAATTCTGACTTCTCTGAAATTCGAAAGGCTACGGGGAGAAAAGAATGGAAGAGAAAATGTTGAAGAAAAACGTTCACCAACTGTGTCTATTTCTGTGTATATTTAATTTAAACATTACGAATTTTAAATTTAATCCACTATACAACTTTCAAATTGTGTGTGTGTGTGTGTGTGTGTATTTTTTCAATCATTATTATTCGTCAAGAAATTAATTCTTAAATCATATTCAAAATTTTCCAAGTTCTTTGTAAGTACAATATACTATATATTGTACTAGTACTATATTTGTATGTAATATATTTATATATTACTTACGTATATACTGAGAGATTCCACATTATGAATTCAACTTTTTGCAAATCAAGTTAACCTTATTTGCAAATTACATACACCCGTTTACAAATCGAATTCAAACACTTGCAAATGAAATTTTACTAAAACAAATTTTCTTATATATTATCGTCTTCCAACTTTATGAATAAAAAATAACCAGAAGAAAAAATATTTTTCGTAATCAATTTTAAACTAAAATTTCAATTGGCAGCCTATACAAAATTAACCCGTTCAATAATCGTTTTGATTCCGTAAAAATTTATGTGAATTTATATTAGGCTCCAATCTCAAATCGCATATTTACAGAAAATTATTCATTTTCGTTAATTGTAAGAATTCTAATCAAGTTAAATGTTGATATAACTGAGACCTGTCTAGAAACGACTCATTTAGTAAAAAATAGATTCGCTCTGATGTTACTTTATCGTACAAAAGAGAAATGTAACGTTGAGTTTATAATTAATTATAATTTATTATTTCCACCACTGTAAATACTGCAACGCATCAAAGCCAAATTTAGTTTTTGTTCAACGTTATCCGTGTCAAGCTGTTTTTACCGCTACTTTTCATTTGGACCATTTGACATTTTGTATAAAGGCAAATATATATGCATCAATGTAAAATAATACATGAAATAATACGTTGGTCGATAATTTTTATTACAATTATTATTACAATGAAGCATAAGGAAACAATTTTGAACGAAAAACTTGATTTGCAAAAAATTGAATTTGAAGTGCATTAATGACGAGCAATATATAATATTATAATAACTTATACTCTATACTATTATATATTAATTAGTGACTTTATTAGAATTACTATAATTTTAGTAAACACTAGTATCATATAATTAAGTATACGTATTATTACGTATAGTATAATTAAATATAATAATACTAGTAAATAATTTCAAATATAAATACTACATACGGTATAATCTATAATATTATAAGCAATACTATTTAGTACTATAAGTACAATTATATACATATAGTTACATACAAGTACAGTTATATACATACAATTATATATATGTAACTGTACTTAAACTTATATAAATATATATATATATATATATATATATATATATATATATATATATAATTTTATTAATATTTTCATGTAGAGTATACAAAACCGCATCAACAGGTCCAATCAAAAAAATAGGTTTCCATTGAAAAAGAAAGAAGCAGTTGAATTTGTTTGATACACCAATGCATAAAAGTGCATAAAATTATTTGTATATAGTATAATTTAATTTTATTTAACTTTGACCTATAACATGTTTTCTTTTTGCTTTCCATCGTTTAGAAGATACACCCTATTCCAATTAAAGTACTATAAGTACTGTAAATATTATATACAAATTTTATAAATTTTATATTTCAATATAATTTACACATACGCACGCACACGCACACACACACACACACACACGCACACACCAAACAAAAAAAAAATAATGTTAGAATAGAAGATTAAAAAAAAACACAGTTGTGCAAAATTTCAAACAAATATTTTTCCCGCTCTTCCGACAAAAAAAAAAGCTAAGCTTCTTTCTTTTTACATATCCATAATAAACTATGTTTGTTGGAGAGAAAGGGAGAAGTAGGGAGGGGGAAGGCTAGAGACCAAGTTCCCTTTCATTTGATTTTTAAAACCGTTATCCGTAACACATGCGTACACACTCTTTCGCACAAGCACGCGTGCACACACACACACACACACACACACACACACACACACACACACGCACACGCACGCACGCACTCACTCTCGGTTGTGTAGCAGTGACCGCTGAGGGAATATTCCGCTTCCGGACTTGGACCCGCATCCCTACGAAACAAACTCCCAATCGAAATCACGCCAAGCGGATTTCACGCGAGTCCACGCTCGAACTCGAAATATTCCTATTATTCCGGCCAACGACGAAAACTATTTCATGCGGTTAGAACGCGAACGATCGCTCGTTTCCACGCTCTCCTCGACTTTTCCACCATATTCGACTCCCTTTCTCGCGTCCTTTCTACTTTTCCTTTCTCTTTTCTCTTTTCTTTTTATTTGTTTGTTGTGCGATAAAAGTGGTGGGGATTGATACTAACAATAGATAGGGGTGCTAAAATGACAATGCTTCATTGACATTCGATACTGGCCAACTTTTATTCAACGTATGCACGTACGTACGTACATACGAGCACACGCGCGTGCGTATGTATGTGTTCAAATGCACGTATTTGTAAATTACATAATCGGATATAAAGAGAAAATATAAATTAGAAACAAAAAAAAAAAAAAAAACAAAAAGAAAAGAAAAGTTATTTTTAAATGTTATCTGTTATATTTAATATTTAATATTACATTAACTTTTGCGCCTGGCTTTGGTCTACGTGTTAATTATCCATATGAAATAAACTTTTTTTTTCCCTCTGTAAATTCAATTTATCACTTTCATATGAGAAACTTTTATTATGACTCAATGCGAAAAGTCTCTTATCGCACGTTTCACTCGTTTCAAGACGTTCGATAATGTCTACGCTCACGGGACTCAATGTCACGCGTACAGAGAAAGAGAAATCGAGTAAATAGTAATAAAAACGGGACGATAATTATTAATTTGAGAACATTAAAACGATTTCTCACGGTAAAAGCAGATAGACGCAAGGGAGGTGTGAGGGAGGGGGAGAGTAGGAGTGGATAGACTTTGATCCAGTCCTCGACACACTTTTTACTTTAACGCTACTTACTAGTACGTGCTGAACGATAGATAGCGTGCAAAAGAAAAGAAAAGAAAAAAAGAAAAAGAAAAAAAAAGAAATGGAAAAATAAAACATATAGAGAGAGAAAAAGAATAAGAAAAAAATAAAAAATAAAATATCTATTCTGTCTAAATGGCAGCAACTCGATTTTCCACGGCGTTCGTGCATAAACAAAAGGTCGGTTCTGTCTTTTCATTCGTACGCTCTCCTTCGAGCGAAACGAATCATCGTCGTTCCGCGTCTTGGCTTATTCTGACGTTAGTAATGGGTTTGCGTACCAAATACGTCGACTTTAACATCGAATTAGAATTCGGTTCTAGCACGACGTTGCGAGATAATGACTGTGACTACGAGAATATTTTTTTGGGGTGAGCGGGTGTTGTGAGGGGGAGAATTTTAGATTAATTATTTTCTATCGCCTTCTATTACAATAACTGTTATTATTAACATAATTTAAAAGAATACGACTTTTAAAACATTAGCATAATTTATCTTTGAATTGGATTTATTATTTGAAACCTATATATGTATATCTATATACATTTAGTATATATAATATACTATAGTAATCGTATAATAATATACTGATAGTATTTACATACTTTGTATTGAACAAATTATATTAGGTATATTATATAGTAAGTATACTATATATAATTTAATTATACAATATATATACTAATATATAATGTATATATATTTATAATATACTAATATATAATATATATTAGTATATGTATACACAAATTGTATACATAATATACAGTATGTATTATATAATCTAATTATATTATACTAAGTATACTTTAGTGTACTATACTAATATATATATATATATATATATATATATATATATATATATATATATATATATATAGACACACACACACACACACACATTTTAGTAGCTTAGTTAATATGTATATATAATATACTGATATACTTTTATATTATATACTATACATTAGTGTATATGATTAAATTATGTATAAATTCTTCAAAAATGATTTGTACTTATATATACATATATATTTTTCTTTTTAATCCAACATTGTAACATAAGATACTCCGTTAAATGCGTCGATGAAAATCGGTCACCATTATTACCATTTAGCGCTTCCTGGTTATCGCAAATTAATAAATTACCTTTCACGTAAAACAATACGCGCGTATAATAACGTGGCCGGAATCTAAATTGGATGGCTTCCAACCGAGTGTAATTAAGTTCCATCGATGTTACACCCGCGTGAGTGTCCCGCGTGTGTACTTGGACGTGTACTGTAAACACAGCTTCCTTTGATCTCGATTTACCACGCATAAATTATCCTAACCAATTATGAATCGAACATATCCCGTTATGATTATCTACCTCTCGTTGTCACTGAATCTTTTCGTCTCTGTTTAAACAAAACGATAAACGTTTGATCGAATTGTATGCATTAATCCGACCACGTTTATAATCAAATCTAAGAATATAAATAATTTATTGTAAATTTATGAATCTAACTGTAATCAATTTAACAACGAATTTATGAGCAACCTATAAAAAATATTTTCAATATCGAATCCTTTTTTATCGTTATAATTTATTATCAAAATCTAAACGTTTAAACATCTAAACTAGTTTAACTGTAATATTTATAATGTGTAAGCTAATATTTATATTTTTTGTAAATAACGTATATATTGTACACACACACATATATAATAAATAATATTTTTACATTATAAAAAATAAACACGTTGAATATCGATAGAGATCACAGGTAAACTGGCACTTAATTTTTCCAGACTTTTTTTTAATAACGTTTTCAAGATTTCTTTTCTTACGACATTCGAAAGATAAAAACTTTCCTATCTAAATAAACAAAACGATAAAGTTTAATGTAGAAAATAAAAAAAAAGGAAAATTACGACAATTAATTACCCCGTATAATTTATCTATGCAAACAATTATAAGAGTTTATAGTTTGATAAAATATATCGATTAATGCAACATTGCTTCAGCGGTGAACGCGTTAATCCGTCAAATGATAACTAAAAAATCCACACCGAATCTTCCCTCACTCATGGGTATAAAAAGTAAATAGCGAGTTAAAAAAAAAGAGAGAGAAAAAAGAAAAAAAAAATTACAAAGAGAAAGAAGAAATTCGGGCGCTATTTCTTTATACCTCCCCTCCCCCATCATCTCTTTTCCTCTTCAAATAGCTTTGCTTGGAATAGTGCACGCGGGAATTTCGGTGCGCTACGCGTATAAGAGACGAGTTAAAGATACGAAGCCGAAGAAGAATATAAAGAAGAGGAAGAGGAAGAAGAAGAAGAACAAGAACGATAAGAAGAAGAAAGAAAAAAAAAAGAATAAGATCGCATGTGCAGTCGATACTCACGCGCTAGATACTATGGTACTCGCATACGTATAGAGAGTCAGGAGGGTGGAGTAGGGTTAGGGGGATAGAGAGGATACATAGAATACGTATACATACATGCATGCATATATACATACATATATACATACATATATACATACATATGTACATACATAAATACATATATACATACATACATAGATATATACATGGGTGCCACGATGGATCTCCTTCAAGCTTGGAGGATGAGCGTTGAAGCAGAAATTGGCAGCCAGCCAGACTCCGAACCGAACTTACCGGTCGAGTCTCGACGTCTGGCTTTGCAGGACGAGTGGAGAGAAGAAAGAGAGAGAGAGACAGAGACAGATAGACACAGAGAGAGAGAGAGAGAGAGAGAGAGAGAGCGAGAGCGAGGGAGAGAGACATATATATACATTCCTCTTATATATATATATATATATATATATATATATATATATATCCCTCTTTTATATATATATATATATATAGAAAGAGAGAGAGAGAGAGAGAGAGAAAGGGGAGCCACGCTAAAATTGAAAGAAGCGAAGTGCCAGCGATCCACGTCAGCCTGATTGGAGTAGTCTGCCAGAGAACGTGTCTCTGGCTTGCATTTGAATTCGCGTAACTGCTGCCTGCCTGCCTGCCTGCCTGCCTGCCTGCCTGCCTACCTACTTGCTTGCTTGCCTGCCTGCCTGCCTTCCTTGCTTCTATCCTACCCAGCCCGCCTGGTTTGCTTCGAACGAGACATATGCGAAGGGAGGAAAAATAAAATCGTGACGTAAAGAATACATAGGCAGGATCGAAGGGTTGCTCTATGTTCGACCACTGGCTAGCTAGGTCGTTAATGGCGGAAGGGAAGGGTTGGGTTTGGTGGGGTAAGGGAAGAGATGACAGTGATGGTGGCAGTGATGGTAATGCTAGCGATGAGAGGAGGAGAGGGGAAAGACTGATTAATCCTCCGACGTAATAGCAGATACGATGAATCGTTCTGGATCTCGTCGAAAGTATTCAAAGGTCGTCGGTGTTCATTGATAAATGGATTATACTTGTATATATATATACACACACACAAAAGTGTAATGGTGTGAGATGGGAGGGGGATGAAGGGGGGGGGGCGTGTATGTATTTGCTTTGCTAATCGCGTTATAAATCGGAGAAAAACGATGAGTTACGAATTAGTATGGTACTGTGTTAAGTTGTCGTTAAGATGTCAAACGCGGCCATCAGAGATACATACATGCATACATACATGCATGCATACATACATACATACATATATACATACATAGGGATAGTTGCGATCATCTTGTAAGAAATGTTACAGAGAAAATTTAAACCAGCTATTTTCGTAGGATAAATCAAAGTTTGTAGGTCGGTAAGGAAATAGAAACAACTCGGTTGGAGAAATTGAAGGTAAAAAGGGTGGGAGGAGTAAGCGATGGGAGTTACATTTAAATTCGCTCGTAACGTGGTCCCCGATCGTGACGTTTTAACTTTGCTAACAGAACGAGAATAAGAGAGAGAGAGAGAGAGAGAAATAGAGGGAATCTGGAAGGCATCTTATGTATGTTCTCCCGTGGAGACGGCCCTAGGACTCCCAACGATGTTTGTTTTTATCGAACGGAATTCTTATCGTGCCCTCGCGTGCCACGTAGAAACGTATACCCACCCACGCTAGTCTAAAGTCAGTGAGAAAGAGAGAGAGAGAGAGAGAGAGAGAGAGAGAGAGAGAGAGCGACCCCGTGTTCCATGTTTCTCCTAGCTCGACCCCTTTTCGTGTCGAGTATCTTGACTGCTGAGAAAAAGCAGCCTTTCGTCACCTTTTCAAATACCTTTTCCTTTTTTTACACTTTTGTCCTTTACTTTTGTCATTGTCCTTTACTATTGGTCATTTATTCGATACATTGGTCATTTATTTGATACGCGCGCGCGCGTGTGTGTGTGTGTGTGTAAATAAATATGTTTTTTACGTTCATATCTGAAAAACAAATAAGAAAAGGAAAAGAAAGTAAAAAAATATATCGATAATGACCTACTCTTCTACTCGTGTACTATATATATATATATATCTTTTTCTCTCTTTCTCTTTCTCTTTCTTATTCTCTCTCTCTCTCTCTCTCTCTCTCTCTCTCTCTCTCTCTCTTTCTCTTTTATTTCTCTTCCTCTTTCTCTCTTTTTGTATTTTATCGAAAGATGTTGGAACAACGCGCGAGCAGAAAATTCAAAATCGTTCGTCGAAATTCAGACCAATTTCTCGTTGAAACGCAAAAAGGATAGAAAGGACGAAGGCCCGTTTACGTACCGCGCTTACGTTCTTAGAAATTTAACCGAGAAAACTCGACGGGAAAGGGCAAAGTGGAACGGAAGGAAGCGAGGCTCGCATTCAGTAGCTGGAAATTGCTGCTACTTGCTACGGGACGAGAACAAAATGATGAAGGGAGAAAAAGAGAGATGTTTTAGCGAGAGAGAGAGAGAGAGAGAGAGAGAGAGAGAGAGAGAGAGAAAAGAATTAAGGGCTCGACGAAGAGAGAGATAAAGAAAAGCGCAGAAAAGAAACGTCTCGCATCTGACATTTTCCTCGACGAGAAAGAAAAAGAATAAGAAAAAAAAAAAAAAAAGAAAAAGTAAACGTTAAGCGTCGAGTTTACGAAGATGATTTGTGTAAACGAGAAGAACGTAGATGTTGTTCATATAGAACTTCTGAACGTGCTCTTTATTTTTAAATAACGAGCCCTACGATAGGAATAAATAAAGGAATGAAATGAAGAACCTATCAAAGTTCTTCTTCGAAGAGAAAAATATATATATATATATATATATATATATATATATATATATATATATCTTACGATGTTTCATCACGCGATTGCTCGCTCGTGCGGATTACATTAAACCAAGATACAAGAAAAGTTTTACGAGACCGTTCGCGTTCGATAAGCGACAAGAAGAAAACGGATCTGTAAGTGACACGTAAATTTAGCGATCGTCGTGGTGCCGGCATAAAGGAGCCTCGAGAATCGTACAAACTACAAAGAAAAGAGACCAAGAAGAAACGACGAGAAAGAAAGAAAGACAAAGAGAAAGAGAGAGGGAGAGAAAGGGAGACTAAGATTTACGCTCGTGCGATCTCTCTTTTTCTTATCTCCTTTTACCACGAAGAAAAGAATACGTACAAGGAGTGAATAAGATAGAGAAAGAGAAAGAGAGATAGAGATAGAGATAGAGATAGAGAGAGAGAGAGAGAGAGAGAGAGAGAGAGAAACTTTGCCCCTTCGTCGCGATCCCGCGAAAGTTAGCATTGGTACGGCAATTGGGAAGTACGAAGAAATTACAAATTTACGAGAGACGACTCCCTTTAATTAAGTAGAAGCCGAGGTACCCCGCGCCTTACTCTTGCCTCTCTCTCTCTCATCTTGCCACCGGAATAGGAATAAAAGAAAGAATAAAAAAAAAAATAGACGAATGAGAGAATAAGATATATATATATATATATATACACTCGTAAGGTAAAGAAATGGGAAGGACAAAAAAGAATAAGAAAAAGTGAAGAAAAGAAAAGAAAAGAAAAAAGAAAAAGGTATATCTACAACATCCGAAG
>OU426870.1:4490845-4498345 GCA_911387685.1 Dolichovespula media
GTTTTCGTTAATAAGTTTAATGCTTGTTTTGTCCACACGCCTACGACAATTATTTTGTTAACGTTGAATATCGAAAAACGATGTGAAATATATCGAAACGACGTTTTCTAAAAGTTTATTTCGCGATTAGATTAATACTTTGTGTAATTAATGCCGAACTATATCGTCCGTCAAAATGACATATATAAATTTTCTTTTTGTACAATTAACGAAATTATAATTAATTGTAAATTGTTTCTGTTTGCTTGTTATATTTATATTAAATTAATTTAAAAAATAATAACGAACGGAACGTATTATTTTATTTCCATTTTCATTCAACGAACCTACCAAATTGACAAACGTGATTAAAATAGATTGATATTTTTAGCCTTATAGGTGAAGTGATTGAATTAACAAAACACAATAAATTAAATAATAGTTTACTGTGATTACATAGGAAAATACAAAAAATCGAATATATATATATATATATCCGATTACTTTTAATATATTAGTTACTAATATATTAATAAATTTATAATATATTAATAATATTATATATATATATATATACATATATATATAGTTGCATATAAATGAAAAAAAATATTCTAGAATCGTTATCAAAGAAACACAACGGATAATCCGATATAAAAGATATTACAGCAAAGATCTTCTTATAAGACTTTTTGGGCAACTTACAAAGATACCAAACGAAGGAAAAGAAAAAGAAAAAAGAAAATTTAATCTCAAGTAAGTTTACTAAGAGGACGCGAGAAGACGTAAGAAAAGAAGATTTCCGTATTCTAGCCTCGAGGCTAACGATAGCAATAATGAAAGAAGAAAGAAAGTAAAAGAAAAAATGAGAGAGAGAGAGAGAGAGAGAGAGAGAGAGAGAGAGAGAGAGTTACAATGTGTATAAGTTAGATTATAAGCCGAAGAGAGTAAAGAAGAGAAAGGGTTGTATAGAGAGAAGAAAAGAAGCTAGGGTGGTAGAAAGTAGGGGAGGAAGGAAGCGAGAAAGGGGGTGAAGAGAGTGTGTAGGAGTGGGGGGTTGGAAGGTTTGGCGTTGAATTATGCCGCGTATGCAAAGTGGAAGCTATCTTGGCGAGTGATAAGGGAGACACGCGAGTCGCGCATATCTCAAAGGATATAAGCAACGACACTTTACCAGCGGTTCGCTAGCCAGAGTGATGCGAAATGTTAGCGTAGGTAGTAGCGTATCGTCGTCCTAGTCGTCCTAGTCGTCCTCGTCTTCGTCCTCATCCTCATCCTTATACTTGTCCTCGTCGTCGTCATGTATCTGTATCCTTAGTCGTCGTTGTCGTAGTCGTAGTCGTAGCCACAGTCGTAACGAGTAGCGCGAAACGTCGAGACTCGAGTCACAAGTCTCGGAGTCGAGTCGAATGGAGTCGAGTCGTGGATACGGTTCAGTGCGGCACGGCGCTTCACGAAGCTCCGTACGCGAGAACCTCCGCAACGCACTGTACCATGCCAACCTTATCCGTCGTAGATATTTGCATAATATTTATGCGGTCGCGGTTTTCATCCCTGTTCCTTTCACATGTACACTCTACCTCCATTTTAGAAGCGTTGTATATCTGCATATATATATATATATATATGTTGGGAGTGTGTATCTGTGGGAGGTGGGGGAAGGGGAGGGGAAATTATTTGTGTTTGTTTATTTCTTTCTCTTTCAATCATTCTCATCGATCTCTCACGGCTACCTCTATATTGTTATTACTTTATTAGACGAATTTGTAATTTCTTGTTAGTAGATTACGAATCATCGTTGTTAATATTACGTGGTATACGTTCAATGAATAATATGGGGTTTATTATTTATTTATATTTATGCATAAATATAATTTTATTATCTTTGCTTATTATTTGCATTTATTATTTATATTTGTGAGTAAACATGATGTATGATATATTTTGGTATAATATTTTAAGATTATGATAATATATATATGTTTAAATTAATAATAGGAATTTAATCTTTATCTTCGTTAGAAACACGTGCGGTGACGGGGAGGCGAATACGCGCGTGATCCATTATCACTCTTCTGTTGGTTTATCCACTACCTGTATCTTTTATATCGGGTGTTCAATTTGAATCAATTGAATCGAAGACGTCCTTATCATTAAACGTTCCTTTCCATTATAATTATATACATAATACTATCTTATAATGTATTATTAACAACGTAACTATGAAAATCAATTATTTTATTAAATTTGATTGTACAAAAATAGAACAAAGCAATTAGCATTGATAGATATGCACACACAGACACACACAAAATACACGAGATATTAACGTTTATCATATAATAAATTTTACTCTCAAAGCAAACAAAAAAGAAGAAAAAAGTAAAAAACAAAAAAACGACGCCTTAACTGAAATCAGATAAACGCAAAGCCCATTTCGTGTTTCCTTCCCATCGTGAAATTATGCTCGAAAGAGCGTTTGCTCCCTTCGGATTCCATAAAGCTATTTATTTAATTAAGTTTCTCGATGATGATAATATAGACGAGCGTCAACGGAAAGCAACGAACAGAAGAGACTCTTGAGAAGCCGGGAATAGAGAGAAACAGAAAGAGAGAGAGAGAGAGAGAGAGAGAGAGAGAATGAAAGAGTAAGTGAGTTAGTGAGAAACACACAGAAGGAGAGAGAGAGAGAGAGAGAGAGAGAGAGAGAGAGAGAGAGAATGAATGAGTGAGTGAGTTAGTGAGAAACACACAGAAAAAGAGAGAGAGAGAGAGAGAGAGAGAAGAGAGAGTGAAATAGCAAGACAACGTGCGTTTTGCAGGTTACACGGGAATCGCAGTGCAACGCGCTTACAATGGGAGGAAACTCCGAAGCAAATTAGACGTACTCAAGGAATCTCCCGCGCCCACGCTTTATTAACGCTTTATTCACGCGACTTTCCTCGACATACACACTGCCAATCGTACATTACCTCCATTTCCACCTCCAGCCCAACTCCACCTCCACCTCCACCTCCACCTCCACCTCCACCTCCACCTCCACCTCCACCTCGACCTCCACTTCCATCTCCACTTTAACCACAAGCGCACCACTAATACAAAATGACGACTATTAAACGTGCTTTGCGGAAGTCACTACAAAGTATGCAGTGCTAAAAATAATTAATAGGTGGAATGAGAGAGGATCATTCTGACAATGAGTGTGTGTTAGTTCACACGCACATAGTAGAAGGCTTACTCTTTTTACTTACTCAAACAGACACAGACACAGATACAAGAGACGGACACGTGATATGTAATTCGAATTAATAAACGATCTGAATCGAAAAATTTCGTAGAAAGATATTGAGTAAACAACTTTAGCGCGTGACTGGCATTCAATTCTCTCCCGGAGCTCATTTAAAGCGTTGCCAACAATAAGATGAGATAGTTTTTGATGACGTTCAGAAAACACTGCAGTGTGTGTTTATATATATATATATATATATATATATATATATATATATATATATATATATTATTATTATTTTTTCTAACGAGATTAAAGTCTAATATAAAATGTATGACAATGTGAATTATTTTCGTATCTCTTATTCACATAAAAATTTATTAAAGATATAATAAAAGAATGATTTGTTGAAATTAAATATTTTTAAAAAATGTGAACAAAAAATAACGATGAATGAAGAATAATTAACGTATGAGTTCAAATTAGTTCACTTAATCGAACGTGCATACATGCATAGATGCAATATGTACATACGTGCCTATTTTCGTCATTAATTCGCGGTATCGTGAATTGTTAACTTTAGAGATATAAAGCCGCTGATTTTGGCGTATCGCAAAATCAGTGAGAAGGCTCCGATTCAAACGACGCAATTAACTCGGAAATACGATAGTTCGCTACGTTCGTTAACATCAGAAGAACCATGTAACTCTCTCTCTCTCTCTCTCTCTCTCTCTCTCTCTCTCTATCTATCTATCTATCTATCTATCTATCTATCTCTATCTCTATCTATCTATCTATCTATCTATCTCTCTTATACCTATACATATCATAGGCTTACAATCTCGAGCTGCGTATGCATATATATATTCCAAGCTATTAATCAACGCGTTAGATCACGAGAGAAAGAGAGAGAGAGAGAGAGAGAGAGAGAGAGAGAGAACGTTCACCTTCAAGGTGTTAACATAAAATGGTACTTATGAATTTACCAAACTGCAAGATACATTAATGCGAAACGCTGCTTAAGGTACGGCATTAATTATTTATCCGCACTTCGTTTAGATTAACTTTTGACAAAAGCAAAAAACGTCGACATGAATGTTTTGGTCTCTATAAAAGATTGTTAGTTCGTATCAAATAATAGAAATATATAAATAAATAAATAAAAATGATAATAAAAATCATAAAATAATGTAATAATAAAAATAAATAAATGAACGAACGAAAAAAACATTACACGTATATAATGTTGATTCATTTAAATTGATCAATATGTTCAATTGATACATTGAGAAAAACAAAATCTTGAGAAATATGTATCTACGTATAATGAATACGTCGTGAAAATATCTTTCTTCCATATTATTTGTCTGTAAAAAAATATCGAGGATATATGAAGATCATTGTTGTAAAGATCGATCGATCCATCGATCGTTCATCAACAGCATCACGTAGAATAGAAGGAAGGACTCGTACAGGCCGACGAAGCAAAGCTTAGAAAGAAGAAAAAAAGAAAGAATTGATATTCTTCGTAAAAAAATTGCAAGCAACGTATTAATAAAAAAAAAAAAAAAAAAAAAAAATGGAAAAAAGGAAAAAGAAAAAGGAAATACGCGTACACGAAGTCTCATTTGAATCAAATCAATATTTTTATTCATAACATTAAGAAAAATAAAGTCTCAAGAAATATGTACGCCTAATGAATACAACATGAAAATATCTTCCTCTCATTTATCTGTAAAAAGATATCGAGGAAATATGAGGATCGTCGTTGGAAAAGATCGATCGGTCGTTCATCGACAACATCGTGTGGAACAAAAGGAAGGGCTCGAATAGGTCGACGACGAAACAAAAATTAGAGGAAAAAAAAGGAGAGAGAAAAAATGACATGCTTCGTGAAAAATTGCAGGGTTGTTTTACTAAAAGAAAAAAAAAAAGGACGAAGAAGAAGAGATTACATGTACACGGTGTCTCATTTAAATCAATCGATATTTTCATTTGAAGCTATAAAAAAAAAAAAAAAAAAAAAGAAACAAAACTTCAAGAAATACGTTTAACGATGAATACAACGTGAAAATATTTTTCTCTTATTTGTCTTCAGAAAGGAGGAGTATAATATCGAGGATATACGAAAATCGTTGTTTGAAACGATCGATCGATCGTTTATTCATCGACACATAGGACAAAAGAAAGGATGGAGAGCTCGAATAAGCCTTGACTATGAAGCACGAATTTAAGGGACACAGTTTCTGATGAGCTGGCTCATTAGTCTGCTTGAAGCAGAAACAAGGAAGGAAGGAAGGAACGAACGAACGAACGAACGAACGAGCAAGCGAGCGAACGAACAAACGCGACGAACGAATGAAAAATTAGAAACGAGAAACGACGATACACTTTCCTAGCCATACCTATTCCATGTTCTTCATACACGTTATACATACATATATGCATATATACATACATATATAAATTCGTAAATACGTAAATAGATATAGCATACGTATACGTATAGACTTATTATCGTACATACATAGTTATATATATACATACATATTACACACCACACACACACACAACTATTCTATCTATATATGTATATATATATATATATATATATATATAAACTAACACGGTATATTTAGAATATAGTAAAAGCGACTGTACAGAGATAAAAGACAAACCGCACATTCGTCGCAGCGCGTTACGCTGCGCATCGCCGCGCGACAAATGCAACGCAAATTGTAGAGCATTAGTGTAAATTAATGCGGACGAGTTGGCAGTATGCAAAGCGTCCTCTCCCCTCCCTCTCATCCTCCCTAACACTATCTCTCCCTTCTCTCTATCCTACCCCCTCCCCCTCCCCCTCTCTCTTTCTCTCTCTCTCTCTCTCTCTCTCTCTCTCTCTCTCTCTCTCTCTCTCTCTCTCTCTCTCTCTCTCTCTCTCTCTCTCTATATATATATATATATATATATATATATATATATATATATACATATATATCTTCAAGCTGTTATTCGCGTAAATATTACTGTATGTGCGTAGATGCGTGTGTATGTGTATTACATAGGTGTACATTAGTTGCAAGTACGAGCGTATTACTTTGCGTTTGTATCTCCGCGGATACGCGGAAAGCCAAGAGTAACTGGCGGAATGGGTCTTTTCTGAAAGATCAAGAGAGAGAAAGTGAGAGAGAGAAAATGATAAAAAGATAAATAAATAGAGAGAGAGAAAGAGAGAGAGAGAGAGAGAGAGAGAGAGAGAGAGAGAGAGACGGATACGCGTGAAAAGTCGACCTTGTTATTCGAAATAATTAAAAAGCGACCGTTTTAATTGCGAATATCGTCACGGTTCTCGATTTTATCGCACAAAAACTTTACGTCTCATTCCTTGCAATCATTCGACTGTGATCACCACCGATAAGCAGCCATTTTTTGTTCTTTCCTTCTGTCTTTCTTTCTATCTTTCTTCCTTTCATTTATTTTATTGTATTTTTTTTTCTTTCCTTTATATCATTAATGCGGAATTTTATCGAACGTCAGAGTTACCACTTCTTCTTTTTTTTTCTTTCTTTCTTTATTTCTCTCACTTTTTTTATATAGATCACAGTACGATATCTCTGGTCTGATTACTTATCAATATAAATTATTTGTATTAATTTCCGTATTTTTTCGTAGAAATGAGTAATACGAAAAATGTCGACAATTTTTGTTCGACAATGTCGACAAATCTTATATAAA
The DNA here is from genome assembly GCA_911387685.1 of Dolichovespula media. Classification (NCBI taxonomy): domain Eukaryota; kingdom Metazoa; phylum Arthropoda; class Insecta; order Hymenoptera; family Vespidae; genus Dolichovespula; species Dolichovespula media. The sequence goes on from OU426870.1 coordinate 4,497,789, forward strand.
TAAATTATATAATATAAATATAAATTATTTGTATTAATTTCCATTATTGTCCATAAAGTGATATCGTTTTATCGAATTATATATATTAAAAAAGAAAGAAAGAAATGAAGAATATTCGATTGTAACAAATTATTCATTTCGTCCAAGAACAATCTTGTTTATCGTAACAGACGGTTCTAACGTAATAGAAAATATCGATATTGTGAAGATAATTTCCTTTTCGTTCGATTACTTATCGGAGGAAATGAATTTCATTTAAAATTTAATAAAACGAGGGACGATGGGTTTTTTTTATTAGAAACTCCTTAGAATGAACAAAAAAGGATTCTTCGATTAAAACAAATCGATTTTTCTTTTTTGTCACGTAAAGGAGAAAAAAGAAAATATAAGATCCTGTTCTTGAAACGAACGAACGATTCTAAAAGAAAACATTGATACAATAAAGATAATTTCCTTCTTATTTAGTCGTTATAAGGAGAGATGAATTTTATTTAATAAAAGTGAGTTTATTCATGCATTTAAAATGAAAAAAAAAAAAATGAAAAAAGGATTGTTCG